>JAWQFJ010012251.1:2500-59142 GCA_034096865.1 Theodoxus fluviatilis
CAGCAAGACGGCGTTTACACAGCTGTCCAATCTCCACCAGGCCCTCTTCAGTAAGAAATATTCAATATCTAAATCGTGCAACTTCCATTTAGACCTGAAAAAATAAATTTAATGATTTCATTTCTTGTCATCAGAAGCGGCAGTGCCAAAATCTTAGCACATTTTTATATGTCTGAATAAGAGTGTTTGATCAAGTTCTGTACGCATTTGTTATTATAGAATATGGAATGCTGAGCTATTGAGGAAGAATGAAGAAGCTTTAGTTTTGCTATTTGGAGCTGTGCTTTGTTCACAAATATATCATTCTTATTCACCAATTTGTTTTGACAGATGCTGTCTCAAAACGACATCAAGTCGAGAGGAAGATGTACACATCTTACCTAGGAGAGTGGCTGAGCTGCTGGCGGGATAGGCAGAAAGGCGGCAAGAGCAACAGACCGGGCACGCAGACCACCCAACAAAATGCGTAGGCAGAAAGTGGAAAGGAAATGGAAGAATGGAATATTGATTTTCTTAGACAGATAGATAGATTTAGCAAACCAAACTATCTCTAACCTCAAAGTACAACTAAATCTATAAATCTATGCATATATTTTGAATATAATTATACAACTCATGTAACTCATGCTGTCGGGGTTTGTCATTGTTGATCATATTCTTCATATACGTACCTTACCAATTGCTGTACATAGATTAGCTACTGTGTATTTTTGTCTTAATTATCCATGTTTTCATTTCTTTATGGGCAAGGACAATTTGTAAGATAGTAAGAAATGCCTAAAATTTCTTCTTTGATAAATAAAGAATCAATCATGTCAGTCAGTCAGTCAGTCAATCTCTCTCTCTCTCTCTCTCTCTCTCTCTCTCTCTCTCTCTCTCTCTCTCTCTCTCTCTCTCTCTCTCTCTCTCTCTCTCTCTCTTTTCCATGCTTTCATCTGACGCCTAGACATTGGAACGGCTAAGTGTGTACTTTACATTGTCCATTCTTCACTTACTTCAAGCCATCCCTGGCTGAAATATTGGAGGGGTTCCGGCTGATTGGGGGTGGGAGAGTAGGGGAGAGAGTGTACACCAAGAGGCTTTGGCCTACATGTATGTATTTGTTTTTAACATTTGGATGATTAAGAAATTGTTTTTTATGTACATATATGTCATTGTAGTCACTTCAAGTTCCATACTTAAATTTTGCTTCGCTGATACACTATCTATCCATTTTAGTATGTTTAAGAAATTGCAAATGTATAATTCTTGCGATAACTATACTGACTCTCTCTCTCTCTCTCTCTCTCTCTCTCTCTCTCTCTCTCTCTCTCTCTCTCTCTCTCTCTCTCTCTCTCTCTCTCTCTCTCTCTCTCTCTCTCTCTGTCTCTCTCTCTCTCTCTCTCTCTCTGTCTCTCTCTCTCTCTCTCTCTCTCTCTCTCTCTCTCTCTCTCTCTCTCTCTCTCTCTCTCTCCTCCCTCCCTCCCTCTCCCCCACCCTCTCCCCCACCCTCTCTCTCCATCCCACCCACCCTCTCTCTCCAACCCACCCACCCTCTCTCTCCAACCCACCCACCCTCTTACTCTCATTCTCTCTTCCCTTCCTCCCCTTTCCCCAGCTCCCCCCCCCTCTCTCTCTCTCTCTCTCTCTCTCTCTCTCTCTCTCTCTCTCTCTCTCTCTCTCTCTCTCTCTCTCTCTCTTACCACATTTGAATATTTTGCCTCAAGGGCTGAATGTAAGAAAGGCAATACTGCCTAATTCACTACCCTTGTAAAATAAAGTTCGTTCGTTCGTTCGTTCGTTCGTTCGTTCGTTCTCTCTCTGCGAGAAAACAATATTAAGTGGAAGTCTGGTGCAGCTCTCTCCCCCTACCCCCACCCCCTACAAAAAACTGACACTTTCTGACGCAAAAGAGCGTCGTTTGCCGATCAACCTAATTCGTTCTCTATGTGCACGCAGACACGTTTCTCTCTCACATCCACCACTGCTTCTTGACGAATCGTCGTCGACATACTTTATAATAAGTGTACGTCTTTGCTAGAACGTACGCACGAAGGAAGGTAGATAACTCCGCAACCCATGATTGAGGTACCGCGGAAGCGCTATCGTGCTGACGACTCCTCAGCCATACCTGCTGCCAGCCAAAATGACCGACGAGCCTCAGAGCAAAAAAAGTAAACGGGACAATGGGTAAGCCGTTTCTCTTGTGGATGAGCTTGGGCGAAACGTTGAGTCGACTTTGCTTTGCATGGTGCTGTCGATCAGATAATTAGAACAGTGACATAATCATAATGCACTCAGATACACCATCACACGGGCACAGTAAATATCGTGTACACGATCTTTGGGCAGAGTGAGCGTGGTCACCTGATTTGTAAGCAACAACACGGTACGTGATGATGGGGTTGTGGCAGCACAATGAAAACAGCTGCACTTTCGCGGACAGCTACCACAGTGGGTCATTGCTACGAATGCGTCAGTAAAGACTTTTAGTAAAGTGGTGCTGGAATCGGAATGCCTGTGCATACAAAAGCGAGCATTCGAAAGTTCAAGTTGAAACTTGAATACTTAGTAATAATATTCAATCACAATGATCTTGTAAACGCCGTGTGACTACGGCGGCTACGTCCGATTTGCAACGTAGAACCAGCTGCGTACAAACTGCAGCTACATTGTCTACAAGGAGCTATTAGGGTCTGCAACGAAGCTGGAAATCAGGAGTTATTGCCGCTGATGCTCTTTCGCGCGGGGAAACCAAAAAGTGGTCTCTGGTCAGTACAGAATGGCTTCAGAACGCAGTGAAAGAGTACCAAGAGGTGTTCATTTTTGTTGTGTTTGCCAGTGCTACCGTGGTAAAGTGATCGTTTATTGTCGCAGTATGCAGGCATGAAGTGACGAAGCTAGGTTCGAGCTTGCAAGCAGATGTAACTAAATAATGGCGTGGATCGGTGTAGTGTAGTGCTGTTGAATACTAGGTCTCTCTCGTTCTCAGCATTTCTGCTGCAGGAATGCAGTGCATGATTAATTGAACAGAGCTCGCGCAAACTGCATTGAGTGATTGACTCGTTAAAAATATCATTAAATGCACTCGCATATTCATTGTTGTTGTTGCTGTCCTCCTCATGTTTCCGTGTTCGTCTTTGTTTATCCTTTTTGTTGATGTTACGAATAGACCCATCGTGTCTCCTTACGCGAAACGTGAAAAATTTAAACTATAGGTATCAAGGCTTGACTCGCTCTTAGTCTCATTTGCTCCAGTTATGTTCTTGTTATTGGTCTTAACTAGCCGTCATAGGCTAATAAGCAGTAAAGCTCCATTCGTTCGTTCATTCATTCATTCGTTCCGTCGGTCATTATGTATATTAATGCATTCGTTTGTTCGTTCATCCCCATTGTCTGCATGTACAGGTTGATGCGTCTGATATCACTCATTAAGACAGTTCTTAACCGGGCATATCTTTGACTAGGCGAACACTTAGCTCAGAAACTTATCCTGAGAGTAGGTAAAGCATATATGCGAACAGTTTTCTGTCCGAACTACACAGTTACACGAGAAGCTGTCTAGTAGTGAGTACTCTGTAGCCTAACTTTTAACTTGATTCGATTTCGACGCACAACTCAATATGAATAATGTAGCAATATTCATTAACTATTGATGTACTCTACTTTGTGCTTTGAGACATTATTACCGTTATTTAAGTACGGTGCCTATGTTTGTGTATCAGTAATCCTGAAAATGAGCGTTTTGTGTTCGAGCTGAGGACAATATGGCGGTTGGTGCGCCCTGCCAGAGCAAGCCATGGGAATACTATGTTTCAAAGGAAAGTGTTAGTCCGGTTAAAAACGGCCTGTTTAGCGCATATTCCCTTGTAAATGCTTGTGTTGTAGTGGCCACACACAGGTTCAACCGTGAGTCCGTTATGCAAGGGGGAGGGACTTTGTGAGGAGATTGACACCCCACAGGCTGCCACAAGCTCGGGAGGGGAGTTCACGACTACTCTTATTCTCAAAACAAAATAGTTGTACAGGTCTGCATCCCGAAAATCTGCAGGAAAATCCACTGCCGAACACCATCCTGTCTTGAGACTGACTGGATCAGGAAGTTTTTGGCCCGATGGTGTTGTTAGTTTGGGAAACTTTGGGGTCAAAGCGTCGGCACAGTCTATGTCGGATTCCTCGCCGATTGCTTTGTTTACCTTCAAAGCAATACAGCCCTTGACCCTTTGAATTAGGTCTGCTTTCGTACCCGACAATGGCTGTTGCATTTCCCGTATGAACTGCTTTAATTCCGGCATACGCCATCGTTCGAAATTTGCAGTGTCCATTACCGCCATAGTTACAATAATGCAGTGTACTGACCAAGCAGGCGCGATAACTCTTGCGCTTAGCTTGTCAGGGGAAGCAACAACCCCCGTTGCAGACCTTTGGTTTCATTTCAATTTAAGTATTTCGTGCCGAGTTATTTTTATTCGCGGTAAATGCCGGTAGTACTAAACACCGCAATCCCCCGCAATCTCCCGCAATCCCCCGCAATCCCCCGCAATCCCCTGAAATCCCCCGCAATCCCCCGCAATCTCCCCAATATGTGTTATTATAAGTATTTGTTTGTTTTTTGGTTTTTGTTTGAACTGAATAAAAAAGTGTTTTGAAGCAACCCGAATAATATCTCAGAGTTACATCCCTTAGAAAACGTACACGATTGATGTGTGGTTTTTACTGTTTTTGTGAAGGAAATGGACCGAGAAAGCCGTGAGTCGAGTCGAAATGCATTCCGCTAGATTCACCTCCATAGCGATAGTGCGAGTGATGATGATTTTGAAGATGCTTTATCAGATTTTGACCCAGAATCGACTCAATCTGAGCGGTGTGCATCAGCTTCGATCTCGATCGAGAAGCCTTACAACTCGAAGTGGGTGTGGCAGACGAGCCAGCACAGGAAGGCGAAGCACAACATGCAGCTACAGCCGATGTTGATGATGATGATGGATGGATTGAGGTGGATTACGGACAAATTGATGATGTTCCTACATTCACCGGTCAACGGGGTTTGAAAGTGACTGTTCCTCCTAACCAAACACCGAATGATTACTTCGAACGTTTTGTTGATGACAGCATGATTGATCTCATGGTGACTGAAACAAACGAATATGCTAATCACAGACTGCCACAGTCTCTCTCTCTCTCTCTCTCTCTCTCTCTCTCTCTCTCTCTCTCTCTCTCTCTCTGTGTGTCTGTCTGTCTCTCTCTCTCTGTATGTCTCTCTCTCTGTCTGTCTATCTGTCTCTCTCCTCTGTCGGTCTGTCTGTCTGTCTGTCTGTCTGTCTCTCTCTCTCTCTCTCTCTCTCTCTCTCTCTCTCTCTCTCTCTCTCTCTCTGTGTCTGTCTGTCTGTCTGTCTGTCTGTCTGTCTGTCTGTCTGTCTGTCTGTCTGTCTGTCTCTCTCTGTCTGTCTGTCTGTCTCTCTATCTCTGTATCTCTCTCTCTGTCTCTCTCTATCTCTGTCTGTCTGTCTTTCTCTCTGTCTGTCTCTCTCTGTCTGTCTGTCTGTCTGTCTGTCTCTCTCTCTCTCTCTCTCTCTCTCTCTCTCTCTCTCTCTCTCTCTCTTGTGTCCGCGATTGTTTCCGACTTTGACCATTTCAGCGTTAGTTGGAACCGGTTCTTTGAACAAACACTAATAATACAATTTTCTACTCACGCGAGTATAAACTCAACATCTCACACAAAAGTGAAACGTTAGCATTCAAACACACAAATTATCAATCCTGTCATAATCATGTCCTTTTGTGAACATAAATTTGTCCAACCAGCATAATTATATAGTCACACACTCACTCACTCACTCACTCACTCACTCACTCACTCACTCACTCACTCACTCACTCACTCACTCACTCACTCACTCACTCACTCACTCACTCACTCACTCACTCACTCACTCACTCACTCACTCACTCACTCACTCACTCACTCAAATCAACAACAAGATGAACTAAAATGTAAAATACTCTTTTATTCAGTTTAAAAAAAAACCCCAAAACAAACAAATACTTATAAAAACTCATATTACTTAGTACTTAGTACTAAAAACTGCAATCCCCCGCAATCCCCTGAAATCCCCCGCAATCCCCTGCAATCCCCTAAAATGTATTTATTCATTTCTTCACGCTGTGGCAGTCTGTGATTAGCATATTTGTTTGTTTCAGTCACCATGAGATCAATCATGCTGTCATCAACAAAACGTTCGAAGTAATCATTCGGTGTTTGGTTAGGAGGAACAGTCACTTTCAAACCCCGTTGACCGGTGAATGTAGGAACATCATCAATTTGTCCGTAATCCACCTCAATCCATCCATCATCATCATCAACATCGGTTGTAGCTGCATGTTGTGCTTCGCCTTCCTGTGCTGGCTCGTCTGCCACGCCCACTTCGAGTTGTAAGGCTTCTCGATCGAGATCGAAGCTGATGCACACCGCTAGTCGAAGGCCTATCCTCGTCAGATTGAGTCGATTCTGGGTCAAAATCTGATAAAGCATCTTCAAAATCATCATCACTCTCACTATCGCTATCGAGGTGAATCTAGCGGAATGCATCTCGACTCGACTCACGGCTTTCTCGGTCCATTTCCTTAACAAAAACAGTAAAAACCACACATCAATCGTGTACGTTTTCTAAGGGATGTAACTCAGAGATATTCTTCGGGTTGCTTCAAAATACTTTTTTATTCAGTTCAAACAAAAGCCAAAAACCACACAAATACTTATAATAACTCATATTGGGGGGGATTGCGGGGGATTGCGGGGGATTTCAGGGGATTGCGGGGGATTGCGGTGTTTAGTACTAAGCCACTGGCTTAACATTGATGTTGTTTGGAGAATGAGCAATTCAGGGCTCCTTCGCGCAGGGAGACAAGATGTGGGTCTATTCTTACCCCCAGTCCACAGGGACTATGAGTCGTTAAGCAGTTCCACAAGTGGCGTACACTTGACATCGGTGGCAGTGGTAGCAGCGTGCTACGCTGTTACACCTCTGTGTTTACACATACTCCATTGAC
Organism: Theodoxus fluviatilis; assembly: GCA_034096865.1. NCBI lineage: Eukaryota > Metazoa > Mollusca > Gastropoda > Cycloneritida > Neritidae > Theodoxus > Theodoxus fluviatilis. The sequence continues at coordinate 9,530 of JAWQFJ010012251.1, forward strand.
TCCACGTGCTTCTGAGGCCAGGAGTACTTTTTTCTCATTCCCTTTTTTCCCGCCAGTTTCGCACGCAGGGTCAGTTTGTGTTGGCGTTTTCCCCTGATTTTTTCCCCCAGGTCTGTGTTGGCTGAACCATTTGTGAATGTGTGATTGGAACAAGTGTCAAACATCTCCACGGCGCTTTCGAATTGTACGTCTTCGAAACGTATCGAGAGGTAGTTTTTACTTTTCTTCCTTTCCTTTTGAGTGTGGTACCAGTCAACACGCAACGCTGTGCGTGTATTTGCCAGTTTGAAATAGGTTACGGGCACCGTGGTTTGACCCTGCAGTCTAAAACGAACGGGAGATTTTGTCAGTGAACTCAAGACTGATTGATTGTGCTTGCTGCTTCTCTTATCTTCAATTTCTTCGAGCCAACCAACAGCAGAGAAACCAGAGGCCACTCTCTCAAACTCTCCAAAGACCACTGCAGACTAAACGTGAGAGTCAACTACTTCTCTCAGAGAGTCGTCAACACCTGGAACAGTCTTCCTGAAGACGCCGTATCTGCGAACACTGTCGACAACTTCAAGGCTAGTACGTTAGACTACTTCTGGAAAGACAGCCCTACTATGTATAACCCAACCTGCTGCACCTAGACTGCATAATAGCCGCCACGCATGCAAGTCTAGCACTAGGAACTATGAAAAGGCTACACAGCCTACCTCATAGAATTTTTCAAGTTCAAGTTCAAGTTTAATAGGTTTGGTCTCCCTTGCTGATCGAAGTTCTTTTCACCACGTATATATGTACATCGAAGCTTGCCATTTGGCCATATGATATATATGTTTGGTAATGATCGACGAGAATAACAAGGATGGATGGATGGATGGATAGTGGTTTATGGCCTATCAGCCTTTGTAGGCTATGTAAGGCCATTAAGCATGAAAATCACTTTAGCAGTTTTTAGTAAACGCAAATAAAGTCACGGTGTCCCTAGTTATTCGCCTCTTACGAATCGCGTAGGGCGACGCGCGGTGCATGGGTCAATTCTTACCCCGAACCCACACGGGGACGAAATAACAACACTTCACAAACTTCAGTAGGATGTATCGGAACTATCATGTACTATATCAGACAATTTCACTGAGGGACCCCTTATGGTCTTTAAATTTTAATGAGCTATTCTCTTAAACGAAAAGCAAACAAACGTGTGTGTGTGTGTGCACCCGTGTGCAGTTATAGCACATGAATGCGCGTTCGAACATACAACTGTAGATACAAATATGTTAGTGTGTAGAATGAGCTGGACGTTTTTGTGTGAATCAAGATACAAACTTTGCTTTAAAACGGTGGGACAATTCTAAGAACCAGGGTGAACTTGTGCATATTTTATTAAAAAGATATGATAATAAAGATTTTCCAAAAGTAGAAAAGAAAAAAAGAGTATAATATCATAACTGTTCGAGTTATAACCTAAGATGGGCGGAGAAGTGTGGAACAGGGATACCAGTCATGGGTGGAGAGAGGTGCTACAGAGACTTAAGAAATAATAAGTTCAAAAATAGGAGGGGACATATACGCACAGAGGCACTGCAAGAAAATCAATGGCGAACTAAGTTGGACGTTAATATTTCGGTATGAAACTCCTGTGTGGTGGTTGGTAAATGTACAATCACTCCATGTGCATTCTTACTTTACAGGAATACATTCGAACATCAACAACAAGCCACAAATGCGATGAAATATTGCAAAAGGGTGCACAAAGCAATGATAAGTTCTGTACAATTCTTCACAAAATTGTGTTACATGAGCATTTACCACCATTCAAACCTACAATCAGTCATTCACAATGGTATCATGAACACAAGCAACTAGGCAACCCTTTATGTGATTAATACATACTCATCAGCAACAAACAACAACAAAATCAACATCATATTTATGTTCATCATAATTCTCACTATTTTTTATGATTTAAAAATATCCCAAAAGCTTACTATGTTATCATATTTATTTGTTCAGAAGGGGGTGAGGGGTGGGGGGTGTTCTTGTTAAAAACGAGACAGTTCTGCCACAACAACCATAGCAAGTTTTATGTACATACATCACAGATATAAAATTATCATTTTCCTATCATGAAACAGATCTTAAGCGTTCGCAGTGTTCCAGATGAACAGCACGTACTCAACCGCTAGTCACATGGGAGGTAACTCTCTTACAACTGTAGGAAGCACACGGTAGTCTCCCCTTAGAACCAGAACCCAAATCGTGGCAACTAAATTATAAGAACAAACTAAACGCTTGAAACAAAAACAAAACGTTTTGAAACAAAAAGATGTATTTTTTTTACATTATATGGTTCGCCACCATGAACTGTTCAATAGCTGTTTTGGAAAGATGATTTACATAGATAGCACAACACTATCACAGCTCCCTTACCCCAGTTTCTGTTCGAGTGAGGGGCTTGGACTCAATAACAATCTGGATTCCCTAAATTCATCAGGTAAAGTATCTATGCTGGACATGAAAACACAATTGCATATGAACATGTCTGTAGCTCATGACTGAACAACGGGAGTTGCTCTTGTGATCCCAAATTAGTTTTGACCCTTCCAAAGGCTGATAAGCATTCAGTCTCAAAATCAAGGGGATGTTCTCATTCGCCTGGCTTGTAGGGGTTGAACTGGTCTTTCTTCATGGAGGCAAGAGTGTGGTTCACCGCACGGTGGTGTGCCTCATCGGCCCGGATGGCTAGAATCATGTCTCGCATCTTGGCATCCTCCTGTTGAAGAAAGCAAAACCATTTGCCGTTTCAATATACGATAAGCGAGGGCTAGGCATTGGAATTTTCTCTGTGTAAATTATTCACAAGAATTGATATCTTGAAGCATTGGTTGTTTGGTGTATCCATTGCTTTGAAGTCTTGCGAGTAAGCCCTGTGATAAAATCTTGTAGTGCCAGAAGTCCATATGAAAAAATGCATTACTGTTTTCAAGAAGGCATAAGTGCAATTAAACATTTTGTGCAAAGTATACAATGATTTCACTGCTTCAACTCTTCAAATGAAATAGTCATTATGCTTCTTCATTTATTTATTGAATGGGCCCTGAAAAACCATCAAAATGAATTCAAGAAGAAATAATGCAGAGGATCTCTGTTGTCATGACAATGAGTCACTGAAGCTGTTGATAATTTTTCAGTCTTACCCCAAGCTTCCAGTAGTTGATTGCCACATCAGGAGCAGCCTGGGTCTGCCAGTGTGTCAAACAACCCGTGTCTATGTCCTGGAAACACCATAAAAATTGCAAATCTAATTTAGGATATAAAAGCAAAAGAAAGATCTTTGTGTACCTCTCAAGTAATCATTTTACAATACAACCGAAAACAGGATGGACTGTGAGGGAGAACTAAATTTATGTTTGACGAGGTGACATACCTTCTGGAAACTATTCAAGGGCACAATTCACCCAATGTGGAAAAAGCTATCAGTATATGGGATTTTTTAATCTAACAATCTGCACTTTTACAAAATGACACTCTACTGAGTTGTGACAAAGAAAAAGTTATACTCATAATGGGATAGATAGAGTGTCATGGTCTATCAGCCTTTGTAGGCTATGTAAGGCCACTGAGCAACAACAAAAAAATTCACTAGAATAGTTTAGAATAAGTGCAAATTAAGTCACGACGTCCCTAATTATTCGCCTCTTACGAATGCATAGGGAGATGCGGTGGGTCTATTCTGACCCCCAACCCACAGGGGGCTTATGCTCAAGAGAAGCATGCTAATATACAATATACTGATGGACAGCTTTACCTGTATGCATTTTGTGTAAGTCTTGACAGCCTCTTCCTCCAAGTAGCCCACGAAGCGGTGGCAGAATCGTGGACTCATTATGTAGGCCAGGCTGAACATTGTCACAAACACTCCTGAAAAACAAAGGTAAAAGGCTAATTCAGTAACAACATCATCATCATTCCTATGGGGATAACATTTCAGGTTGTGTATGTCCAAACTCATTGCAATTCCTCAATCCCTACATTCTTGCTTTTTTTCCATGAAAGGAATGCTTAAGGGGGGGGGACTTGATTGTAAACAAAGAAGAAGGTCTATATTACTCAATAAGATATAATAAGTGGATTACTAACACTTATAAATAATTTTAATCATGTTATGCCGGGAGCACTTTTTTTGGTTACTTGTTCTAAATTCCACTAAAATTATTTATAAGTGTTAGTAAACCACTTATTATATCTTATTGAGTAATATAGACCTTCTTCTTTGTTTACAATCATTGCTGATCATAAAAAAGTTATTCATTAAAATTTGACGGAGGGGAGAAAATTGGTATGTTTATTTTTCAGTCATTTTGCTATAACACATGAACAACTAAGTCTTCAGCAATAAAATTTTGTTTGAATATACCTTCCAGGGGTTTGTATTTTGTATAAAATTTCATTAGCATAGCTTTCATATTTGCTGAGTTATGATTTATTTTCTATTAATCCGTTTTTGTACGCCATTTCCCCCTTAAAAATTCATAAGATTTTACAAATGACAACACAATCCTGCTCAAGTTCGGGGGCTGAAATGGAACATCACACCTCTCTATTTAATTTGTAAAACATAACTGGGATAATGGAACCTTGAATTGTTATTTTAAAAAACCCTTTGATGCTGAAGTTTTATGTGTGTGTGTGTGTGTGTGTGTATGTGTGTGTTTGTGCATGTATGCATGTGTGTGTGTGTGTGTGTGCATGCATGTGTGTATGTGCATGTGTGTGAGTGCATGCATGCATGTGTGTGTGTGTGCATGCATGTGTGTATGTACATGCGTGTGTGTGCATGCATGCGTGTGCATGTGTGTGTGCATGTTTATGTGTGTATGCACATGTGTGTGTATGCACATGTGTGTGTGTGTGTGTGTGTGCATGCATGTGTGTGTGTGTGTGCATGTGTGTGTGCATGTGTGTGTGTGCATGTGTGTGTGTGTATGTGTATGTGTGTGCATGTGTATGTGTGTGCATGTGTACGTGTGCAGGTGTATGTGTGCATGTATGTGCATGCATGCACATATGTGTGTGTGTGTGTGTGTGTGTGTGTGTGTGTGTGTGTGTGTGTGTGTGTGTGTGTGTGTGTGTTTGGTAAGTGAAGGGAGACAACTCACCCTGTGCCCCGACAATGGCAGTCCTGAAGAGCAGGGAGGGCTGCTTGCGCTGCAGCGCCACCATCAAGTGCATCCTTTCATTCTCTGCCTCCTCTGTGGATACAACAGCAGCCATCTCAGAATCACAGAAAGAAAAAACACTTTCCCAGTGAAAATGCTCCCAGTAGTGCCAACATCAACTTCACTCCAGCACAAGAAATCTGCAAGGAGCAGGGGATATGCAACGTTTCATGACTGGTAGTTTGTTCGAGTTGATTTCATCATCATTTCATTAACTGCATCACACAATTACTTTCTTGCATTGTATTATGTGCACAACTGAAACAAAACCGTTGAATTTTAACACCATATTTCAAAAACAGAAATATCATATGACAAGTAATACACTGGAGCATATGCTTGTGCACACACACATACACTTGCGCACCCACACACAGGCACACATACATGTGTGTATGCACAGACGCACACACACACACACACACACACACACACACACACACACACACTGCCTACCCAGAAGTGTGTGGATCCATCCATAGTCTCGTTGCAGCAGTCTCAGGGAACGCATGTGTCTAGCCATGGCAGCCACCATGCCGGGCACTCCCGCCACCGTCTCAAGGAAAATTATTCGACTGAAGGCATAATGACCAGGGGGTAACTATACGTGCAGTACATAAATGCATGAAAAGGTAACATAGCTGCACTGATTATGCCAGATGATGAGAGTTCCATTGAGCTTGTACAGTTATTTTCTCAATCACTCTTCTAAATACAACACTGTGCCTTTTCATAGCCATTTAAATGAGAGATGTGACTCTGTTATGATGCAATAGCTCATCATACCTGATCTGAAAATTTGATAAACCTTTTTTATAGGGATGACAAGTTTCAAATTTGTTATCTAAGCAATGAAAATTGGCTAGGAATCCATTTTCCAGAGCTTAATAAAAATTAACTTGATGTACCTATCACATGAGTTTCTGTGAATGCACAATGGTCTGAGATATTAGTTACTAATAGTTATTAATATTATTACTTACTTGAGCCACTTGCCCTCAGAACGAATGCCACGGTTGTATCCTGACACTAAGTCAAATCCACCTCGCAGTAGCTGCACAGCAGCATAGGCCATCTGAAAACAACACAGCATGAATGAATGAATGAATGAATGAATGAATGAATGAATGAATGAATGACTGATGCTTTACAGCCTATCAGCCTTTGAAGACTAAGGAAGGCCATTGCATTGACCATGAAAACCATAAAAGCTGGTTAGATCAAGTCAAGTCTCGATTTCCCTCATTATTTGCCTTTTCTGAATCACAAAAGGAGGCATGGTAGGTCCAGTCCCCCCCCCCCCTCCCCCTCCAAGGTATAAACACAGCACTGTCAACAATCAATTCTATATGTGCTCATCAAATCATACTATGGTGAAATAACTGGATCCTGTTGGCTGCAAGTTTCTTTCTAAAGGTCAAACATGGCTTGTAATTTGTTTACACTTATAATGGTTCTGGTTTTGCTCATTTTCTGAAGTCCCTGTAACACAGACAGACAATTTAATTGCCTGTCCTGCAAGGAACTAAGAAAAGTAGCCTAAAAAAGGTGGAGTAGGGTGGAACTGGGATACCAGTCAAGGGTGGAGAAAGATGTTACAGGGACTTTTTTAAAATTGAGAGATATTGTGGATATGATTCTTTAACATCTCTCATTTTGAGAAATCATTTAAAATGCTGCTGGGTCCTTGACTTGGCATGTCCACTTAAAAAACTTGTTGTCTTAACTTATATTGAATCTGCAGCTGTGATCATTGATAGCATGTGTGTCTGGACACATATAAAAATCTAACTGGGTGATTTTTTTTCCCTTGCAGTGATGAGATTTTAAGCATTTTTGCAAAATAAATTTACAGCAGTTTTCAGTAGAGCCTTATACAAGTCTTAATGCAACTGAAACCAACTCTATTATACATAACCCTTACCATGGCATAATAATTAGGATGATTGTATGTGTGTGACTCCCATTCAGAAGTCATTCTACCACAGTCTTTTCACATACAATAGAGTAGTACAGTTGTAGTAAGACCACACTATTAGGAGAGGGGTGATCACCAGTTTTAGAAGACCAGTAAATGCAAAGTAAAAATGTATGGCTGACCTTCTCCACCTTTCCTTCAGGAGCCTTGTGCGTGATCTCCACATTTTCTACATGGTCCTTAGACCTGAGGCACAGAAAGAACAGCACAGTCAACTCAAGATACCTTAATGATGATAATGGTGATGATGATGATGATGATGATGATGATGATGATGATGATGATGATGATGATGATGATGATAATGATGATAATGTTTTCTTAATTCTATAATACTGTCCTTTTTTATATTTAGGAAATTCTTTTTGGGGGAAATTCACCCTCAGTCGCCACTGTGCAGTGCCCAGTGACCAGTTTTACTACTTGGTAGGAAAGGCAATGTGGGTGAAGCACCTTACCCAAGGATGCAACTCTAGGATCTGTGCACTTTCGAACGCTGCACCCATCAACTGCAAGCAAGCAACACTTGACCACTCCACCACAGAACCCGAAGGCTTGGTAGCAACACTTTGGCAATGTAATCATTGAAAAAAATTAACTGGTGCCAAGTGAACATCCTACAGCAATCATCCATTGGATCACTTACAAAGTCTTGTGTCCATCAAACAGAGTCTGCTATCTGAGGTAACCAATAAGGAGTTCCAACATTCGCTTCTGGACAAGTGATTGGACTAAAATACAGTAGTCGCCGCTTATAAAACATGCGGTTAATAAAAACAGCCGTTTTTTTAATACAGTTGGTCCGGTCCGGATTTACATCGTTACTGATGGACATGTTCAACACGCAAACGGTTAATAAAAACGCCGCTTATTAAAAACACTTTTGTTCGGTCCCAATGTGTTTTTAATAAGCGGCGACTACTGTATTAGTGTTCTCTCTCTGCCTTCATTATCAAAGTCATTTGTTCATGGTGGATCAGATATTTACTCACAATTGCAGTTGTTACTTTGCCAACAGGTGAAGTTTTCAATGTCACACATATCCAAGAATTATATCCCTGCATATAGTGCATAATCCACATTGTACATCTGGGCCCAGGAGGAAAAGGCGTCTAGAAGGTGGTTGGTGGTGGTGGTGGCAGTGATAGTGGTGTGGTGATGGTGGTAGAGGTGGTGATGTTGGCAGAAGTGGTGATGGTGATGTGGTGGTGATGTTGGCAGAAGTGGTGATGGTGACAGAAGTGGTGATGGTGATAGTGTAGAAGACAGCTCAAGAACCTTTCAACTTCAACCTGCTTGTATGACCCCCTTGATTTGGCAAAAGCGGCCATGTGGCTTGACGTACAGCAGTTTTAGCAGCTGACAAGCAGCAGAAGCTTGCTTTATATGCATGCCACAACTTCACTTATTTTAATCTGCATCTCCCCTGACCTGGACTGTACTGACTCACCAGATAGGGTGGGGCAGGGTGTAGGTTCCCAAAGGGGGCACATCTTGCTTGGAGTCCTCAGCAGTGGGCTCCTTCCTGGAACACACATGCACAACTCAAGTCCTGGAGATGTACAACTCCCCCTCTACGGGGATGACTTCTGTTAACAGAGAAAGATTTGAAACAAAGACAGCATGCCATCTTCCTATCTCATAAGCTGCTGTTGGAATTTGTGTACTCCCAAAATGATCATACAGTATTTTTGAAAAGTGTAAATCAAAAGTTAGCTTGAGAATCAAAAGCAAAAACAGGTCAACATTTTTGTTGTGATGAAAGATAAAACATTACCCTCTATTTTAAATGCACACATTTGAAACTGTTTCTTTTTAAAAAAAGATTATTTCCCATTTGTCAAAATTCCGTGATAATTTCTAGAGACAAAAATCTTACTTGAAATGAGAAAGCTGGCCTGGATCAGGAATTTTGTCAAACTTTCCTTTTTCAAACTGTGTCAGGGTGTCCTCTATCTCCTTCTTTGTTGTGAGACAGCAAACTTGCTGGAAGTACATGAGTCTGAATGAGTAATATTACTACAAACACTGATTATCCTGTTGGCACCAAGTTCATTGGGTAATCAATGACTGTTTTTTCATGGGTTTTTTCTCATTCACTATGATTCAACAAACATGCTACTTTTATTTTCATATCAAATAAAGAGATCAATCAGTGATAATTATTTAAGTTATTAATCTTTCGCATCATCACTATTCTTCCATCAACTGCAGCAATTTCCCTACTCTCCTTTACATGCACAATTTGAAAATATTAGTGCTATTTTGCTGTTATCATGCTTCCTTCTAATGACATGCATGTGAATTGCATCATTCTGACCTGCTGCTGAAGTTTCCCGAATGTTACAACATAGAAACAGAATTGACAGGTTCTTTGTACCAAACTCTGTGAAAAGGCCAACATGAAATGCATCTATGTATATAGTCCTTTTATAGTGCAACAAGTATTACATGCATAATGGATGGCCAACATTTTTTTAAACATCTAAATGATGAAAAAACTGTCTTAAAAGCCAAGAAACGCTTTCAATATTTCCTTTAACATGTAGGCAATGGTACTGCATGTACAATCTCAACAGGCAAAAGCTTATTGTTTGGAGTTTATTGCCTCTCTTTCTGACACACTACCTGTATATTCACAACAGCTGTGCGGCCTCCAGCACCCCCAACAAATATATTTGTACTAGGTGACCACATTTGCCAATTCAGTCAGTTATAAATTCCAAGAAGTCTGGAGCATAAATATGGACATTTTCATTGTTTTATGACAACTTTTCCCCCCCACTTACAATGCTGGGCAGCTGGTGTTACATTCTGTTCACAACACTTTGAACCTTTTCTTTTTTCTATCTCTCTGCACACCCCACACAAATTACCCCCCACCCCCACCCCTTCTGGCTTTCTCCCTTCCAGATGTCCTGCTCCCAGCCTTCACTGCTAGGCTCCCAACACTTAGGGTCTGTTTACACCTCTGCCTCCTGTACCAGGATCTGGTCTGTAGGTGGCTTGGTCTGACTGTCCTTGAGCAAGGTCAACCCATTATTGGCTCTCCATAAACAGCTTCTCTCAGTGGGTAGAAGTTCATGGCACAGAGGTGTGTGTGTGTGTGTGTGTGTGTGTGTGTGTGTGAGAGTGTGTGTGCATGCATGCATGTGCACGTTTGTGCATATGTGTGTATTATGTTTTGTGTGTTCAATTAAAACTAGTTACCCTTCTTCCCTCTCTTTCCCATCTTCTCTCTCTCTCTCTCCCATCTTCTCTCCCCCCCACCCCTACTCCCCTCTCCACCACCCCCACCCCCTTGCATTTAACCCCACTAACCTAAACCCCAGGCAGTTGCCTGACCCATGGTGAGGGAAAAGTGCAGTACTGCACTGAGTAAACACTCTTATCAGGGATTTGGCAGTCGCTCTCCGGCTGCCTTTCCGGTCACCAAAATGGTGGGCACTTAATCACTTCCTTATTGCCAGTCATGGGGGGGGGGGGGGGGGGGGGGGGGGGGGAGGGGAGAGAGAGAGAGAGAGAGAGAGAGAGAGAGAGAGAGAGAGAGAGAGCTTTCATTGACAGCTTTACATGCAAATACAATTTATGCACTCGCAAATGTGCCACCAAAGAAAGCCATTTAGTTCCTTATGGTGAGGTAGCCTGAATGGCCGGCTTGCGTTCCCTTTCTTCCGGTGATGTTGCCGATTTGAGTTTTAAAATAATATACGGCCTGTAGCCTTTGAACTTAAGTAGGCAATGCAAGGCAACCGAACACGAACAATCACAATAAGAGTCGGTTAGAGAAATTGCAAGTCAAGTATTGATTTACCCAGTTATTTGCCTCTAAGTCAAACGATATCGAATCGCGTACGCGACGAATTATAATTTCTTCCGGCTTACGAAACTTAAATTGTCATTTGTATGACAAATCTCTCTCTCTCTCTCTCTGCCTGGTTTCTCTTTATGACTTAATTTTAAGGAACACATTGAAACTATGTACGTGCGCTTCAACTCCAGGAAATACTAAACTCTTGAACCCCAATCACAGAACAGCCTTTCCTGAGACTACGCCTCTGTGAGCATATTGATAAATTAAGCGTCACTGTATCAATCTCAGAAGCACCGCCTTACCTGTCCAGAGATGGGGAGTGACGTAACCAGATGGGAGCGGAGGCCGGTCCGACCGGCGGTCAGGGCTGTTGTGGCCTTCCTAGTCGAGAATGGACGCACGACAGCCACGTCTGCAGATTTCCAAACGGTCTGCCCGAATCTTCGCAAAGCTTTCATGGTGCCCATGCTGTCTGCGCTTCAATGTCGCTTCGAAAAACACAAGCGCTTTCGTTGCTTGGAGTCGGGGTCGCTTCACGCACAGTTCGAGCAGACGCCCATTATATTCGGGATTTTCTCCACCAGGACATGCGCAGTAGATCTCTTGCATCACGGAGTTCCCTGTTTGTTACTATATTTAGTAACGAACGTTCCTGGGGTCACCTTCGAGCTATTATTGGCTAGTTCGATTACCTGTAAATATTCGAGCTCGATCCTGTTGTTCTTGGTGCATGAGTTTGGAAGGGTTGTTGCTCGAGAAGATAAAGAGTCCGCTGGTAATGCAGGTTCGACTGTGCTACCGCATAATTATAGTGACTGCCGAAGCGTTTTGCTGGACGAACTAGGACGCCAGCGTGATGCAAACGTTCCAAATGACTGCGTCAGAGTACGTTGCCCTGGCCCATGCCCTCTTGTCAGGCGTTTGCGCAATTCCAGGATTCAAGCACGTTCGGTGTTCAGTCCAACTCGGTCAGAAATCTAGGGGAAGACGTAAGTTAGGCTAAGTAAATCTACAGTTTCCCAAGAGTGAAGAAGTTCTGGCCAGGAAAACATAGGCTATTCGGTTGTGAACCTGTAGACGACTTATTGATTTGCGGTGAAGTGTTCAATACAAGTAATCATCCCTCCTATTCTCTCTCTCTCTCTCTCTCTCTCTCTCTCTCTCTCTCTCTCTCTCAAGGGCTGAATGTAAGTAAGGCACTACTGCCTAATTCACTACCCTTGTAAAATAAAGTTCGTTCGTTCTCTCTCTATATATATAACTTTATAATACCACAACCTAGGATTGATTTGTTTAAACATAGCCTATCTTATTCAGGGGCTACTATGTGGAACACACTATCCAATTCTCTAACAAGAAGGGCAAAGCCCATACGACTCACATGCTTGACCTTGACCTTTATATGACCTTGACCTTCAGGTGACCCTCAAGGTCAAGGTCAAACAACTAAACCTACCAATGACATCATACACTAAGAAATGCTTTACACATTTTTCCTACCAAAATACATGTGACCTTGACCCAAGGTCAAGGTCATCCAAGGTCATGCAACACAAAGCTGTTAATTCAAGACATAGGAAGCACAATGGTGCTTATTGGCACTTTCTACCATGAGATATAGTCACTTTTAGTGGTTCACTACCCCATTTTGGTCACATTTCATAAGGGTCAAAGTGACCTTGACCTTGATGATATGTGACCAAATGTGTCTCATGATGAAAGTATAACATGTGCCCCTCATAATTATTAAGTTTGAAACAGTTATCTTCCATAGTTCAGGGTCAAGGTCACTTCAAAATATGTATACAATCCAACTTTGAAGAGCTCCTGTGACCTTGACCTTGAAGCAAGGTCAACCAAACTGGTATCAAAAGATAGGGCTTGCTTTGACCTATATACCACTTGTAGCTAAGGTCGCCATTCTCAATAACGTGGGAGAAAATTGGGAAAATGTGAAAAATGACTGTTTTTGAGACCACATTTATGGCTCCTGTGACCTTGACCTTGAAGCAAGGTCAAGTCACTATGTATGTTTTTTGAGGCCTTGTCATCATACACCATCATGAGACATTTGGTGTTGATAGACTTAATAGTCTCCGAGAAAAATCCAACGTTTAAGTTTTTTACGCCCGGACGGACGGACAGACGGACGACACGGCTGAGTACATAGACTCACTTTTGCTTCGCATGTGAGTCAAAAATTGCGAAATCTTTAGAGAAATTTAAATTGAAACTACATACTTTTCTTATGCAGTCATCCTAGATACTTTCATCTTATTCTAAATTCCCTTTGTGGCTATTTTCAACTTGGTATTTTGTTACCATGAATTGGTTGTAACCTGTGTTATTGTGTGAATTTTATGTGGGATAGAGGGTGGGTGGGTGGGTAGGGGTGGGGGATGGGATTCGATTTGTTTGTATGTTTTCTTGTTTTAACAAGGGCTGGATGTAAGATAGGCAGTTATGTCTAATTCATGTATTTCCCTTGAAAAATAAAGTTTAACCAATCAATCCATCTCTCTCTCTCTCTCTCTCTCTCTCTCTCTCTCTCTCTCTCTCTCTCTCTCTCTCTCTCTCTCTCTCTCTCGTGTGTGTGTGTGTGTGTGTGTGTGCGTGCATGCGTGAGTAAAATTTTATCTCGTCCATCCATTCATCCTTCCGTCAGATCGTCTCACTTCATCTGTCTCCAAAATTTGCCAACATCAAGAGAAATGGCTGCCGTTATGACATACGTGGCTTTGTTGCAAAATGGATGTCGATATCCTGTCATACCATTAGAAACATGCGAAGGCTGTTGAACACGTCTGTTTGCCTGGCCTTTAAGACACATGGAACCTACTGAACAGGGAAATAATCTGCCGCCATGGGCATACTAAAAAGACAAGCACTGAGAAAAGTGACACGTACGTAGATCATTCAAGATATAGCGCTCGATCGGTAGTGCTCGACTCTTAATTGAATGGCTTGCAAGACAAAGTACCATATCGAGCCCCCTGCGGATGGGCAACGCGTGTAGCTCCAAAATGACTGCTTTTGAAGAATGGAAGGAAATCACACACCCCAAAAAGCGCAGTGGCCGAATGGTTAGCGAGCTTGACCTGTAGTCGCTTGCGGCTAGTGGGTACGGCATTCGAACCTGTGCGGTTCTCCGATTTGTATCCTTGAGCAAGATGCTTAACTCACATTGCTTCTCCCCATCCAGGAGTAAAACCGGGTACCTGAGAGGGCAATGTTGGCAAATTGTAGTGCAATTAACCCTTGTATGCGGCCACGAGCCAGCATCCAGTTGGAATGCTCCCCAGGGACCTGACTGTGTGCGTCTTAAATGTCTATTACTATGTTTGTTGTGAGGCACCAGTGAAGGATTGATCAAGCTGCCCAGTGATCAGGAAGTTAAGTGTAAAGCAGATTGAGACTCAGATATGGGTGGAGTCGCTGTATAAAAACCATACCTTTACCTTTATTTAACAATTCTCAATTCGACCCCTGATTAACACCCAAGCTGTGTGAGAAGTTACAAGAACTTAGGTCGATTCTTTTAAAAAAAGAATAAATGCTCTGAAATGATAACCTGGCAAGATGTGAGCAATAATTTCGTGAAAGAATTCTTATGTTTGACGGGAAATAACTCTATAGCTTACATTAGCCCTTTGCTATGTAACCTCCCTTGATTTGTGTCGAGAAATTCTTGCTGATGCTGTAAGTTAGCACTCGTTTTGACATAATTTTCAATTTGAGCAGTGCTAAGCCTCGATGTACAGCTGCAGCATAATAATTTATAGTTTATCAGTTTTTCAAGGAACGACCAGTTTGCAGCTGCTAGTTTGCTCATCTGGTTGAGAAGCACCCTTATGAACCCTCTGTGACGATGAGAATGTATTGTGGAAGCCATCTTGGTTGGTGCTCGGTCAAGTAAAGTTGTTCAAGAGTGACTATCTCACCAAGCACTCGGTGACCTGACATTAATAAGGTTACATACTTACTGTAATCATCTCTTTTGTTCTTGAACTCCTTGTGATGTCATGCTTTGTTGTTTGAGTGGACATTATAATGCAAATAAACTGCAATCAGGCAACCAGTGGAGATTAATGGTAACCATGAGGTTTGACAAGGTTCTTGACATCTGCACTATACCCACAGGTGATTGTATGTTCTCTTTTGCATGCATGGGTTCCTTAATACATGTCTTTTAAAAAAAAGTGCAAGGGCCAAAGTCACTGGGTCAGCAGAGAAGAATGCATCTGCTGGCACTTGGATGCCCATCCAGAATCATCAGAAGCACAGTTATCTTCACAGTCCTTAAAAAGTGGGTCTTGGGTGCAGCATTCTTGGATGAAATCATTAAACTACATTCAGGTCCACTCACTCATGATATCCGTTATGATTTACCACTGTTTATGTTGCGTAATCAACATTTCAACTATACCAACAGAACTTACAAATTTAAAACAATACCAACACATCTTTTACTTTATTTTCTGTACACAGTAACATACTGATAATCCATCTGCTTCAACCACACCTATTCAGTAAAACTCCATCCATGAATGATAAGAGGTGATGACATCAAAACTGCTAATTCTGTGTTCTCTTCAACCCCTTTTTGATTTTTAAAAACAATGCAGGTCAAAAGCTGAAAGGTTTAAGCAGCAAACTGATACTGCACTTTCAACTAGATGCTTGGAAAGTATCTTTCAACTTGCATTTAAATATTCATGTAGTGTTAATTTGACTTACAAACCTCTTCTGCCGAGTTTTGCGTGCTTGTCTGAGAGTGCACATCAGCTGCATAGTCAAGATGGCCGAAGGAGGCATGCAAGTGGAATATCCTTGCATGCAAAACTGCATACAAAGTTAAAGAGATTTTCATACCTGTTATCCAGTAAGGCAGTTGAGCTGCTCAAAATCAACATACGCCTCTACACAGGAGTCATAACACGCAGCTGCTGCCAAAAGTTAGGTCAGTTGGGTGAAATAACTTCTAATAGTTTCAGAAATGACAGATTTGAATTATTTATCTACATTACACAGTACCTGACCATCGGTCAGTCCATGTATGTTTGTATTGGAAGCCATGAAGTCTTGGTATCAGATGTCTGGTTGTCTAGCTAAATGGTCAGTGACAAGATGAAACATCACGTACCGCTATCAAAGAAAGGTTCACAGTCTTAGGCCACATTGTTTATAAGAAAATGCCAAGATGTGAGTTTTTGATCCACATGTCCATGGTCAGGCTAACGGACGAGATGGCAATGCAAATCAAGATATGGGTCTGTAGCACCCAGATGTCCAGGAAATTACAGAGATGACCAAAGGATGGACCAAATGAGGTTATCAAATTATTTTGTTTTTATCATGGAATGTTTCCAATTTCTGGGTGGAATAGTATATGAGAAAATGCCAAAGTCCAGAGTCCGCATCAAGTTGACATCCCATCTCCGGCTGCAAGGTCAAAACCCTGATTGCTGCATTTACTTACACTCATGCAAATAAAAATGGTGAGACAATGGAGCTGACTTGTTTGTTGGGAGCAAAAGGACAAAAATATCATGTTTCTTGAAAAAAAATTGGTTCTACATGAATACAAATGACATTTGCACAAAATTCAACAAATTTCTTCATGAATGACAAAAAGAAAGAACGAAAGGAAAAAGTCTTCATTAGGATATCATACACAAAAAACAATTTCAATGAAATGCTATACAGCATGAGGTCCATGTGATGATCCTTAATTTCTTAGTGGAGAAATGAGGTGATGACAGGTGACGTAGTGACCTCTTTACATGTCACAACGTAACGCAGTGACAAGCTTGAAAGCTCAATGACAGCACATTGGTGGAACAATTCATTGGCTCCTCCTTCAGGATCCACCCACCTTTCATTTCTTCATCCATCCATCCATTCATCAAAGCATGGAGGCAATGCAAAACTGCATGGGCTGACATTGGATCCCCGTTTTATTTCCTTCAACACATGAGCTTCCCTTCCACAACACATCTAATGGAATCTTTGTTCATGGTACTGGCAGTCAATCTAGTCCAATCATGTCATACAGAGGAAGAAGTTTAGACATTCCAGGAAAAATCAGACAGACTGAAATGAACCCTTCTGTGACATCTCAGTCACAATCTGCTGGCATCATCAATCCTCCAGTGCTGCATCAGCAATGCAGGGGACTGATTTCTGGCAGGTCCTCTGCCTCTGTGCCTGCTGTGAAGGAGTCATCTATCTTCCTCCCACTGCCCTTCTATCACAGTGCCAGTGTCATTCAGACTTTGTAAAATGTGGCCTGAAGAAGGAGTTTTTGACTGTGAAAGCTCACCAAAGGGAAGCGTAGAGAAGCAGTCGAACACTTGCCATCAGGCACGGACCATGATTCAGGCTCCAGTGAGCTTTGCCTGTTGTTCCCGCCTGCACTGGACCCCTCCCTGGCAAGCTGCTCAGCAAAAGTCCCAAATCTGACTCAGAGCACCGTGGAGAGGACAGGAAAGGGGTTCTGTTTGCTGACCACAAGCTTTTGATGCTGATGGGAAATGTAGCCCTTGATCTTGTTCTGCAAGAGAATGCTAACGTCAAGTCAGTGTTGCAATTGCTTCATTGATGTTTAAAATGATCAGGATATTAACACAAATTACAGAGTCTATCCCTGTGTTAAGAAATTACTAGCCACTTTGATAATAATTGCTCTATCTCCTTCCCAGTTCCACATAATTTCACTGAGGCATTTATGAGTATAGATGCTGCCTTTGAGTTTGTGCTGCAGTGTGACACAATCAGCAAGTCATTGCTGCAATCACATTCTTGCAGGTCAATACAGCCAGAATGTAAACCAAAGATGAAAGTCGATTCTTGTGCAAAACTGTATCTTCTGATCAATACTGCTTCTTTTACCAGGATCAATAAAATCTCACAGTGCACACATTTTGTTTGAAGATTATCTGGAAATAAGCTAGGAGTGACATCTTAAATTCCATGTTTTGAATGACAACAAATACTGAGGGAGGGAGGGAGGGAGGGAGGGAGGGAGGGAGGGAGGGAGGGAGGGAGGGAGGGAGGGAGGGAGGGAGGGAGGGAGGGAGGGAGGGAGGGAGAGAGAGAGGAGCGGGGAAAAGAGAGGACTGAAAGAGTGCAAAAGAGGCAGTCAGAAGTCTGGCTGTGTGGGTGTAAAGTCTGACAAAGGGACACATGGACAGACAAACCAAAGGCTAAGAATGTGCAGAGAGGCATGGAAACTACTTGGAAGGTTTGTATTGGCAATGGCATGTCATACTCAAAGGAGAAGGAATGCAAAGCAATGCTTACCTCATAGATCAAGTTGGCAATGATGCACTGTGTCTCATCACTGTCTATGTCCTCCACCTGTAAATTACATGAAAGACAATTGAAATTTTAATTTTTATGAGCTTGGTCAAAGAAATGTGAAAATTATCTCATACTAAATCTTCAGACACAATATAACTTGGAAAAAAAAACCTGTACGTATGTGTGTGTGTGTGTGTGTGTGTGTGTGTGTGTGTGTGTGTGTGTGTGTGTGTGTGTCTGTCTGTCTCTTCTCTCTCCCTTCATCCATGTCCAATAGTAATACTAAACTATAGCATGGTTCATTTTATTTCCTAGAGTCAACTGATTATTTCTGGTAATTAATTACAAACAAATAAAAGCTCTGGATTACCTCCATCATTCTCAGGGCTGTGGCGAAGGCCTCAATGGGAAGGAGATGTGACTTGTTGAGGATCAAGTACCTACAAAGACATGGCACAGTCTGTCAGAAAGAGCACACAATGATTGCCCTGATGTTGCAGTTTGTCCAGCCTGTAGACAGAGGAGCCTATCATTACACAGACATCCACTGTATGATAAATCTCATGAGCAGACAGACAAATGCTCTCAAGTACACTTCTAAATGGGGAAAGATAGTCCACAAGACTGAAAAGTCAATTTTAAGATTTGGTCAAAGCTATCTAGCACAGTGGTCTAGATTTTTTTCAAGTGGCATCAATTTGTGTAGTTTAACACTACAACCTTGAAAAAGTTCTCATACTTAGGGAAAAAGTTCCAAGACTGAAGTTTATGACTCTGTGGCCAACTGGACTACTGAGAAAACAGCCAACCACCAAGCTAATGTCCCAAGACCAGCTGTCAAGCCAAAACTCCACGTGAAAGTTGCATGCATTGGTCAGTCTGATACATACACTTTCTTGAAGAGGTTCCTGTAGGTGATGATCTTGAGTTTCTCCAGAATGAGGTAGATGCCACACTTGATGAAGAAAGCTTCATTCCTCTCCATGGCAGCATTCAGTTGCAGCAGATTACCAGAGCTGTGGTAGAAAAGCAATGCAAGGAATGAAATGAAGAGTCTGCATTAGAAATGTAACTTGAAAAAGTCTTAAAACCTCTGTACTATTGACTTTAACAGCTCAGAAGATGTTAAAGAGTCTCACATCAGCAGAACACAGATTTCATCCAAGTCTTTTCAGTCTAGATCTATTCATGTAAGACCATATTTCCAAAGATAGAGCAATTTTGTTCAAGGTCCATAAAACCATTGAAAGCAAATGGTGCTGCATCACACATATCCAATGACATCATCCATGAAACAAATACACCCAAACTGTTCATGTAATGAGTTTTATTGTGCATAAAGTTAAGATTTATATTCCCCGCACAACCTTCATGCCACCCCTTTTCCCTTCTAGTACAATACAAGGGAGTTAACTCATTATTTTCCCCCAAAGAACTTTGAAGACAAGAATACTGGGTGTTAAAGGGCACTGCATCTGACTCACCTGACTGCCTGCACAACCTCTGCAAACTGCATCAGGTCATACTTCCTCAGGAGTGCCATGGACGGCATATGACCCTGAAAAAAAAATCATTGTCAGAAGCCTTACCCCCAGCTACTGATCCTATTAATTTTTTATATTTTGAAAATAACAAACACACCTTGAATATAAAGTAGAAGAGTAAACAAAAATGGTACCCTAGGAACCCAGAGCAACCTGAACATTTCACACATTTTCAACAAGTTGGTGGATACATTTATTCAGATCAAGGAGACGATTTGTATGAATGCTTAGAGGACTGTATCCGCTAGATACTTCTACTCAGGAATAGTGCAAAATATGAAACACTGCTTTGGTGGCACCGGTCTGGAGAGAAACTTACCAGGAGCATCTTGACTGGGATGAGGTAGATGAGGACTAGGCGCTTGTTCTTCCTGCTAGCTCTGTGGCACCTTTCAAAGGCAAAGGTCAGGTACTCCTCCGCTGTCACAGAACAGACGGTGGATGTATGGTGAGTGAAGCACATTGAGATGTAACAATACGTCTACCAATGAATGTAAAGTCAAAAGTCTTCTTCGTCCATCTATGAGCAATATTTTTTATTGTGCAAAACAGTTCAATTCATAAAGGATAAATGCAGAACTCCCTGAAAGTCCAAGACTAATAATTTCAGAATAAACTGCATGCTTGCTGAAAAAAGTAAAATAAACTCACCACTTTTGAAATCACTGTCAAACATGGCTTTCCTTCCCACATAATATCTGAAAAGAAGATATGTTTTCTGTTGTCAGTCTCGAAAAGAGAGAGGAATTGATCATCATAGACATACAGTACATGTGATTGTACGCTGCACTATCCTGAGAGTGGTTTTAGACAAACAAAAAAAAATTCCCCCAGTGATTCTCATTCAGCTTAGATTAATACTCAAATAACAAGAAGGGCAAAGCCCATACGACTCACATGCTTGACCTTGACCTTTATATGACCTTGACCTTCAGGTGACCTTCAAGGTCAAGGTCAAACAACTAAACCTACCAATGACATCATACACAAAGAAATGCTTTACACATTTTTCCTACCAAAATACATGTGACCTTGACCCAAGGTCAAGGTCATCCAAGGTCATGCAACACAAAGCTGTTAATTCAAGACATAGGAAGCACAATGGTGCTTATTGGCACTTTCTACCATGAGATATAGTCACTTTTAGTGGTTCACTACCACATTTTGGTCACATTTCATAAGGGTCAAAGTGACCTTGACCTTGATGATATGTGACCAAATGTGTCTCATGATGAAAGTATAACATGTGCCCCACATAATTATTAAGTTTGAAACAGTTATCTTTCATAGTTCAGGGTCAAGGTCACTTCAAAATATGTATACGATCCAACTTTGAAGAGCTCCTGTGACCTTGACCTTGAAGCAAGGTCAACCAAAATGGTATCAATAGATAGGGCTTGCTTTGACCTATATACCACTTGTAGCTAAGGTCGCCATTCTCAATAACGTGGGAGAAAATTGGGAAAATGTGAAAAATGACTGTTTTTGAGACCACATTTATGGCTCCTGTGACCTTGACCTTGAAGCAAGGTCAAGTCACTATGTATGTTTTTTGAGGCCTTGTCATCATACACCATCATGAGACATTTGGTGTTGATAGACTTAATAGTCTCCGAGAAAAATCCAACGTTTAAGTTTTTTACGGACGCCCGGACGCCCGGACGGACGCCCGGACGCCCGGACGGACGGACGACACGGCTCAGTACATAGACTCACTTTTGCTTCGCATGTGAGTCAAAAAACCAGACATATTAATGAAAAAATTACAACTGAAGCATAATCAATACACTCATTAAAATATGCCACGACTAACATACACAGCATGAGCAATGAGCTTTTTGAGACCTTGAATTACTGGCTAAGAGTGACAAGAAAACATCAAGATACAAAACAATCTGATGGGATTAGAACTAGAAACTTAGAAGCAATACATTGTACCAGAAGAAGCATGATCTACATGGAGACCAGCCTGACTGCTGGAGATCAGCCCACCTGAAGGTGATGAGCTGGGAGAGGGAGAACTTGTCCTTGATGGGCAGGCTGTCTATGGCACGGATCAGAGGCTTGCACAGGTGCAGTTTGTTGATCTGAAATGCACAACTAGTGTCACTATCATCAACATCATCATCATAGACATTACAAAAGTGCACCTCCAAACAAAAAGTAAAGGTGCTAGCGTTTTTCTTTTAATGTGATTTCTCACCCACTGACAGTTGATCACATTTCACACATTTACCCCCAGGTCAATGGGTTACTCTCATCATTGTTGTAACACAATCTGAACTGCCTAGGGAGCACACAACCAGGCTGCTAACAAACTTTCACTATTTTAAAACTCAGTCCTTACAGGTACCCAGGGTTCACTCCTGGTGGAGAGATGCAACATGAAAAGCATCTCGCTCAGGAATGCAACTATGGGATCTGCACAGCTTCAAACACCAAACCCACGAAGCAAGTGACTGCAGGTCAAATGCTAACCTCTTGGCAATGGTAGCCACACAAAAGGTACAATTATTAGCACTGTTTTTCCTCATCCCATTCCCCATTTCTTCTACTTACATATATGTAATATTTCATAATTTATCAGGTATATTCATTCACTTTTATTCCTCATTAGATTTCCAACTGATATATCCATGTCAACATTAATTTTACATATATATATTTCATGAGAGGGTCCAGCAATCAGAAAGTCATCATTTGAAAAGAAAGGTAGACAAGTTATCAAGCGCAGCAAACGGGTCTCTGCACAGAGGCCAGGGCTGCGTTGCATAGATGCCAGGTCTTATGAGGCATAGGCCGGTGTCAACATGTGTCAACACTTGACTGCCTTTACATCTGCTTTCATCAAGTTGACACATGTTGACACCAGCCTGTTCCTCACAAGATGTTAGTTTTCCTCAAGTCTATGCAATGTGCCCCAGTCCTGCGGGCATTGCAGGCATGCTATCAGTGCAGTGAGATAGTGTACCTTGAAATAAATCTTGAATAACTGGTTCACGAGATTCAACATGCCCCATTTCTTGGATTCTTCCACAGCAGCACGGCTGCAAAACAAAGAAATGACATTGCAGATCACTTACAACTTTTATGTCTTTGGATCCATGAACAAAAGTTGTCAACATTTCATTGAAAAGTACTAACCTTTTCTAAGAGAAGAAATCAGAAGTAATACCGTTCAACCCTTGCAGTTTGTCAACGCCTAGTAACTCAGCTTTTCGGGTCCCTGACAATCACCACTACAAAAGGCCAAATAGGCATCCATTTTTACATGTTTCCATGACAGCATCAGGGGTGGAACAGGGCTTGTCTCACTGAAGCACCAGGTTCAAATTACTTATATCACCTCCCACATTGCAACAATTTTCTCTGCAGCATGCCCTTATCCAGTGGTGGTGCTGGCTAGCTCTGGGGTTACTGAATTATATAAACTTTCATTCTGCAACGATTTCATCTGCAATGAGCCCACGTTCAGTTGGACACATGGAAAATAACAGCACAGGCCAATAATGGGGCAGCCATCCCAGCCTGCTTACTTGTCACTTGCACAGATGCGGAAGCAGCCCATCAACAGTTCTGCTGCCTTCTCCAGTCTCTCGCCTGGCTTGCCCCTGTGCTTCTTCACTGCCTGGATGTCTGCCTGTAAACATGGATAACCATACACATAGTGCAATGGCACTGAGATGTCATAAGAGCAAACAAACAGTGTCTGTTCATTCCCTCCAATGATGCAAACACTGATAACAACATGCACCTCACATAAGAATAACAAAAAACAAGTGAACAATAAATAGTTTCATCATTTCCGTCAATGACACAGCACTGGTTAAAAAAAATATTCCTATCAATAATGGATACACAATGCATCCTCAACCATACTCAAAAGTTTAATGAGAACTTCAAATGTAATTATACTTATTTAAAGGCTGAGCTTCACAAGGTTTATGCATCCCTGAACTACAAAATGGTACACGCAGATTACACATGGCAGAGTTAGAACTTAGAGGCAATGAATGAAGCAGAGCTAGACAGAAAATTCATGAACAGAGCAGGACCGAGTCCAGGTGAGAGACGGCCTGTATCTCCCTCCACTCACACTGTTGGCAAAGAGCCGGAGGTCCAGAGCCACTGTGAACATGACAGGCAGGAACCAGTTTTCATCCTTCTGTCCCTGCATAGTCTTGGTGAGAGCTGTGTCCTTGTCAAGGAAACCAACCCACCCTCCCCTGCAGGGTCCCCACTTTCCACTGTGCACACAGGAATTCTGCTAAGCATGGTGGCTGGTCCATCCCAGCCCAGAGAGATCCTTTCTTTGTAATGTTTCTAGCCAGTGACATATTTCCTGCTTTGAAATATCTCAAATTTTTTAATATCATTAAAAAAAGTATGGTCTATCTTAAACTTACAAACATTCTGTTTCAAAATGAGCATTTTACATAGATAATCAGTTTCAGTTTCAAAAACTGTAGCATTTAAAATGAGATAGCAAAATGCAGGATAACAAGTAATCATACATGGATGCAGACATTAAAAATTAATCCATAACACATACATTTTCATAATAATATAGAAAAAAGGATATTGCATGACAACAGCTTGGCAGCCGTATGCTTCCACAAAGTCATGATTTGCCACAGCCCAGCAGCACCTGAAACAAAATTAGGTTTATATGCTAGCTTAAGCACTGATAGAACAGTCACATATTGAGCAGGTCAAGATGTCTCTGGCATTTCTTCCTTCAAGTCAACACAAATCACCATAACAGAGATGACTTGAATTCAGGGACAGATTGTTAAAAACAACAACAACACACACACACACACACACACACACACACACACACACACACACACACACACACTCAAATAAAGAATCAAAAGCAACAAGGGACAGACCTTTGTCTGCTTGGAAACACTAGAAGACCATTGGAATCTGGAGCATCCAGGCCAGTGAGAACAAAGATGTGAAATCTAGATGCAGTGATGTCAATGAATTAGCACTGAAGGAAGAACTGTCAAGGACCTCAGTAGCTCAGTGGTCAGAGCTCCAGGGCAAGCACTGGGAGGTTGCTGGTTTGATCCCAGAAGAGGTCCTGAACCTTTTTCTCTCTAAATCCTGCAGAGCTTTGGTTGTGATCTGAACATGAAAACAAGGAAGAATTCATTCACTCACCTGAGGTGTGCTGCAACCAGTTCATCTAAAGGTGGGCCAAAGAATCGTTGACACTGACTCTCTGGTCTGTCCAACTGCAGCCTTGGGTTGGCCACATGGGGGTCGTTGAAGGACAAAAGTGTCTGGTGTGAAGAGACACAAATCATCACAAAGAAGTTCATTATCATTAACTTCATATTTGGGGCAGTGCAGTTATCTCAAAGAAAACCCTCCAACAAATATCATTTGATAAAAATTTGAAAGGTAGTAGAGAAGGATATCATAGACTCATGTTTACTCCAGTGAAAAGGCAAGTGATACTAAGAACACATTCTAAATCTTTGAAGTAGTACAGACAAGTGAACAACATAAAAACCATTGGTAAAACCAAAGACTTTTGAGGTAAACACATTTACTGCATTCAGAGGACATTCCCACAAAGAGGACAATTCCAACATTTCAGGTGGGGTTTCAAGTGGGTTGTATGTTTGGGCAAGTGAGACATATGGATATCAGTGGGCTCTGAGTGAGGGGTTAAAGTGAAGATAAAGTAGAAGGTTAAGATGTGGGGTGAGGTTAAAGTTGAAGGTGAGGATATGGGTTACAGGTGAAGGATGTGGTTGTGGGTGAAAGGTGAGGTGAGAGGCTATAGGTTTAAGAATTTTCACTGATAGCAAGAACAGAGATAATTATTAATTAATGTTTACTTGATTTCGATGGTTAACAGTCATTCCATTTTCTTTGCTCTGATCTGGCAGTTTTTCCACTATGTTGAGTATACATGTATTGTATGCTTCTCTTTGATGAACAAGAATTAACCCTTTTGCCTGACATAATCTCATTCATAACTCTTCCTTTATGAACTCACCGAAACTCTGATTCCATTTTTGTTGCTCAGAGCATCCTCCAACTGAAAAAAAAATCAAATTAAAGCTATGCAAGGTACAAGTTCACAAAATGATATGCACAACGACGCTTGCCTCGCTTCCCCTTAATAGCTGCAAAGTGCAATGGGTAGTGGCAAACATCCTGCCCCTCCCGTCCTGGGGCACATTGCTTACAGCTTAGCAGTGAGGAAAGCCAAGATCCTGCAAGGAATAGGCTGGTGTCAACATGTGAAAGCATATATGTAAAGGCAGCAGAAATGCTGCTGGGGACTGGCTGAGTGGGTGCTACTGGAGCTGGCGCCGAAAACACAAAGACCAGTCAATGATTAGGGAGGTATGCGATTCTTGACACATGTTGACATCAGCCTACACCTCGCAGGACCTCTCGTCTATGCAACGCGACCCTGAACTCCTGTGCTCCGAGTGGAATGCACTGCCAGTCACCATCACTAGGATCAATGGTAGTTTCAGATCACTTGTATTGTAAAGTAATAAAAAACAGTATGAAAATTGAAATCACATATTCATCTGGAAGATGAAAAGTCATGATTGCAAGTCAAGACGTTTGTTTTACCATGGTTTCAATACATATCCATGATAATCTTTTTTCAGCAGCCTTGGATATGCGCCCAACCCTTCATTCACAAAACCTGCATCCACTCCCTTTCTTTCTCTACAATTCATACAATGTCAGGATGTTCTCATTTCGTTTTTTACGTTTCGTCAGAGACTCCTACATCCTTCACTACATTCTTCTACTGAACTGCAAGAGTCTAATGCGTCGATCAAGAAATGCATTTCTCTAGTTTAAGAGTTTTGCGATGATGCATACCCACACACCTTGATTTTCTGCGTCAACGCACGACGCTGCATGTTCAGAAATCATGTCATTCACAATTGTAATTACGCGTCATATTCAACGAAAAATACAAGAGACAACCAGATACACAATACATATCTGACCACAGCATCAACCGAAAATACAAAATCTTCTAGTATTATTACTGCAAGTGCAACTTACGCTCATCAAATACTGATTCAAAGTAGTGTGCGCCATGTTGATTATCTCCCCTGAATGGTCGGTTGTTTAAAAAGGTTAACTATTTGAACACAAAAGAATAAACATTTTCATAGGATTGTGAATTCATTAAAATTATTGAAAGTCATAAAAATTGTCTACAATTATTTTGCTATATGAAGTGACATATTTTCACAAGTGAAGGAATTTTTCTTCGTTTATCATTTCCTGTTTTGATGTTCCAATCATGGCAGACGACGAGGGTGATCTGCACGATGTTGATGTTGTGTTCTCGAAAAGAATTTTTGGAGAACACGACTTTGTCGATTTCGCAGAGCAAAAACCTTGCGTTTACCTTGGCGAGCAACTGAAATGCGCAATCATTGTTCGTTGCCCCGACGGAACTCAATTTTCACGATGGAAGAAACGTATCGTCCACCTGTCAGCATACGGAATGTTTGGAGTGATGCACAAGATTCCCCTGAGATCACAAACCGATTCCTGTGACAGGTCGCCAAAGAAAGAATCAAATCGCAGAGCGAACTACATTACTTGCCCTGTCGTTATGACATCCTTGGAAAGTGGATCGTCCGCTGAAAAATTGAAAAAGGTAATGACTGTCAGGGCATAATCATAATGATGATAATGCTGTAGAGATTGGTGGGTATCCTCTAGTACAAGTGTTATGCTAGGTAATCTTCACAGGTGTACGTCAATACAGATAGCTAAACAGAGTAGCGTTCCACAGAAGCCATCGTCTCGATGGCGAGCGGATTTACCACGATAGGTGACGGAAGAAACAAGAGTCGGTATCAAGATTGGGACGAAAAAGGAATCAGTGTTTGGTTTGGAAAAAGTGTTATTGCAAGAACTGAGTTGCATACAATTTCAGCAATATTACAACACACACTTCTTCTTCTCTTGTCCCTCGGTTTCGACGAAGACCAGTCAGTCAACCTGGGGTTGGGGGGTCACAGCAGATAGGTGCGTGCACAAGTGGGTGACAAGGCCGATCCTTGCGCGAAAGACAACACACACACACACACACACACACACCCACACACACAAGGAAACACCCTTTGATTCCCTTTGATCAGCAATCCATCAGATTTGGGAGCTTGTCTCAAGAGTTTATGCACCCATGCATGAATTTGATATCAATGTTATAGTGTCACTCATGAAGGTTTGTAAAAATATAGACATGTGTAACAGGCAAGAATCTACTAGAAATTCAACAGAAATGGCATTATTGTTGTCATTGTCTCATCATCATCAACAACAACAACAACAGCAGCAACAACAACTACTACTACTGCTACTACTACTACTACTACTACTACTACTACTACTAGTACTACTACTACAATAACATAATAACTCACAGCAGCAACATCTTTACACACTCATCATGTAGCTGACTCATTGCCTGTTCATCTTATCCTTGGCAGCTGGCAGAGCCTTACTTCACAGACTCCAGGGCCTATGTGTTTCCAGTGCAGGCCTGCCTGGACAGTCTGCCTGGAGACTCGGATGATGTCAGCCTCCATGTGACCATGTGGCTGGCCACGCCCCAGCACATCTCTCAAGAGCAGGAGTACAAGTCAGACTTCCAGCTGCCCGGCATCTCACGCCTGGTGGGCAGGCAGAAGACCATCCAGCAGAGGACAGGCTAGTTCTATTATTTGTTGGCTAGGGGTTTTTCATGTCTAATCTGTGTGAAATCAGTGATGACCACACCTGGTACCCATAAACTATATAAATAAAGACACAAGGAGGATGGATTACAAGGGTATACTTCCTGTACTTGCAGTTTGTGACCCATCACAGAACCATGTGCTAGTCCGATTGCCATGGCTTGTCCAAGACAAAGCATGGAAATAATTAATAATGTGACTAGAACTAGTTTTTGTAGAGAGTCATTTCAAGGGGACAATGACATCTTTACTCAGGAGGTCTGTCTGTTACTTGCAGCTAAAATTTACTTCAAGTGAAATCTCTCCTGGGAATATATTGAACTGCCTGAGAAAAGTTTGTGCTATCCTGACACCAACAAAGTAATTGGAACAAAGTCATAACTGAAAAGAAAAAATTCTTCAAGTTTAGACTATTTTGTGGTTATCCAAATGAAAGGTATGTAACTTGTGTTTTAAAATCAGGCTTGTAGAAATAATTTTGAAAAGGGGAATTTAGGTTTGTAGGACATCATGATCATTATAGACTAAGACATGAATAATTGATTTTTATTCCAGTGACCAAAGAGCTTAAGGTGCTGAAGCCACCGACAATGAAAATAAAGTTGATAACTGCAGGGGGGAAACATCTCATTCTCATACAAGGTATTTATGAACATGGGCATTCTTCCAAGTTGAATCAGTTGTAAGCAGCCTTCTGTGAAATTTTCTGCCTTATTTGTGTTGTTCAAGGAATCATTTGTATGATGTGTTAAGTGTCTTGAAAGCACCACATACAAAAAGTGATAATCAGATGTAATATGTACTGCTACTACTAGTATTAGCCATCTCAAAAAAAGATAGTCCAGAATTAAATTTTTGATGGGTAGTGTAACACAAAGTAACAATGAATAATAGTTGCTTTCATCTGGCTGACTGTTGTCATGAATATCTCATTATTGCAAACCATGTGAGTGCACATAGCAACCTGACTGGGTGTGTCTTTTTTCTCTCACTCTCTTTCTCTCACAGTCTCTGCCTCAGATATCAGATGTCTAATAGAATTATTTTCATTGTTCAGCATGCCTTGTGCAGGTCTTTCAGAATCACAATAGCTCTTGGATTGTTTGTTGACAAATCTAAGCTGTGTGCATCATTGCAGTGACCAACAACACAATCAGCCCTGTGTACCTGTACAGCTGTGACATCCTGCAAAATGCCAGTGCCGAGATGGAGGAGTTCTCCTCCCCCCTCAGGGAGGAAGTCTGGTGAGGTTTTCTATTTGGGTTGCCTCTCAAGTCTGGCTGTCTCATGACTTCTGTCTGTTTCACTTCTGTAGCTCAGACCATGAACATCTCATTTATGCATGTGAGTAAAACAGCCACATACTTGTATGTAGAAATGCACCTTACAATGGGTCTTCATATTACTCTGCCTGTGGTTTGCGATAGATCGCAGTAAAATAGAGAACAGTTCAAATTTTAAATATATTTCTATGTTGCATACAGAATTGTGTTTACCTGAAAGGGAAACTTGTAATGAGGGGATGATGTCATCATAAAGACATCGCACTAAATGATTATGATATTTACAGAAATGCTTATATAACTCAGAAACTCTATCACTGTTGTAATTGCCATCTTCATCATCATGATTTTTATCAAGGGGAATATTAGATGGGCTTTGGAAATGGGTTGGTTCCAGTACTTTTTGTTTCTTACTCTTACTGTAGAAATGGAATCTATTGATGTGTGAGTGTGTGTGTGCATGTGTGTGTGTGCATGTGCGTGTGTGTGTGTGTGTGTGTGTGTGCGTGTGTATGTGCATGTGTGTGTGCATGCGTGTGCATGTAAAAGGAATGTGAAAATTCATCGAATTTTGAAATTCAAGGAGTAGCTTTATTCCAGAGAATAAAATATCTTGTAGTTGTATGTATGCATTTTGGAGCTTTCTATGTACTGATTTGCTTACAAAATATTGCTTTTTTGTCATTTGCTTTCATGAGCACATTTTTTTATTGCATTACTGTTTCTTCTGTCACTTTGCTGTGTTTTCAGATAACTGCATGGTGGCTGGTGAAACATTGGTACATATCCTTTTTTTCCTTTGTTCTGTTGTGTAATTCTATTCCATTTGGCTTCACTTTGGTTCTCTGGTTCCTGCTTTCTTTGTTTTGATTTGTTAGAATTTCTTTGGTTTCCCCAAAGTCTAGAACATATCAACAGTTTGCTTCTCATGTTCTGCATTTGTATAGTGTTCATATCTGTTACTGTTAGCTCACTGGTGGTAGCATTTGGCTCATTTGCATACTGTGAGATGGAATGAGTCACTTGCTATCTTAATTTTTGTCTTGTTTTGAAACATTATATGCAATTTAGTGCTTGCAGTGTGATGGATGAATGCCAATGTTGATTTCCTCACCTCAATACATTTGCGGTATGTCTTCAATGAGTTACTGTTCTATCGTGTTTGTATACATTTAAATGTAGTGATGTCATTATGCAGTACTAGTGATGTCATTATGCAGTACTAGTAATGGGAGTTTTGGTGTACACAATGAGAAAACAGTCACATCTGTATATATATTTTCGCTGTCTGTGTGTCTGTGTGTCTGTGTGACACTCATACGTTTCCACAGTTTTATTCCAATCGACTTGAAACTTGGTATGGGGTTAGGTGTGGACCCGGGTCGGGTCAACGTGGGGTAAAAAAAATGGTGTTTCCATGGTAACCGGAAGTGGGCACAAACAAGATGGCCGCCGAAAACTCAAAGTGCTCCGATTTGACCGAAATTTGGTGTGTGGGTAGGTAAAGTCATATGATGAAGATCTGTGGAAAAAAATTTGGTTGTCATGGTTACGTCACGAGAAAAACAAAATGGTGGCTGATGAAACAATGGACGACTGTGTCGAAGGCGGCGAAGCCGCCTGAGACACAGGAGTTCCCATCGACTTAAAACTTGGAATGGGGTTAGATGTGAGCCATAGTCAGGTCATGGTGGGGTTAAAAGAAATAGCGTTGCCATGGTAACCGGAAGTGGGCACAAACAAGATGGCCGCCGAAAACTCAAAGTGCTCCGATTTGACCGAAATTTGGTGTGTGGGTAGGTAAAGTCAGATGATGATGATCTGTGAACAAATTGTTCGTTTACCTTGGTTACGTCACGAGAAAAACAAAATGGCGGCTGAGTAAACAATGGACGACTGTGTCGAAGGCGGCGAAGCCGCCTGAGACACAGGAGTTCCCATCGACTTAAAACTTGGTATGGGGTTAGATGTGGGCCGGGGTCAGGTCATGGTGGGGTTAAAAAAAAGGTGTTGCCATGGTAACCGGAAGTGGAACCGGAAGTGGGCACAAACAAGATGGCCGTCGAAAACTCAAAGTGCTCCGATTTGACCGAAATTTGGTGTGTGGGTAGGTAAAGTCATATGATGAAGATCTGTGGAAAAAAATTTGGTTGTCATGGTTACGTCACGAGAAAAACAAAATGGTGGCTGATGAAACAATGGACGACTGTGTCGAAGGCGGCGAAGCTGCCTGAGACACAGGAGTTCCCATCGACTTAAAACTTGGAATGGGGTTAGATGTGAGCCATAGTCAGGTCATGGTGGGGTTAAAAGAAATAGCGTTGCCATGGTAACCGGAAGTGGGCACAAACATGATGGCCGCCGAAAACTCAAAGTGCTCCGATTTGACCGAAATTTGGTGTGTGGGTAGGTAAAGTCAGATGATGATGATCTGTGAACAAATTGTTCGTTTACCTTGGTTACGTCACGAGAAAAACAAAATGGCGGCTGAGTAAACAATGGACGACTGTGTCGAAGGCGGCGAAGCCGCCTGAGACACAGGAGTTCCCATCGACTTAAAACTTGGTATGGGGTTAGATGTGGGCCGGGGTCAGGTCATGGTGGGGTTAAAAAAAAGGTGTTGCCATGGTAACCGGAAGTGGAACCGGAAGTGGGCACAAACAAGATGGCCGTCGAAAACTCAAAGTGCTCCGATTTGACCGAAATTTGGTGTGTGGGTAGGTAAAGTCAGATGATGATGATCTGTGAACAAATTCTTCGGTTACCATGGTTACGTCACGAGAAAAACAAAATGGTGGCTGAGTAAACAATGGACGACTGTGTCGAAGGCAGCGAAGCCGCCTGAGACACAGGAGTTCCCATCGACTTAAAACTTGGAATGGGGTTAGATGTGGGCCGGGGTCAGGTCATGGTGGGGTTAAAAAAAAGGTGTTGCCATGGTAACCGGAAGTGGGGAACAAACAAGATGGCCGCCGAAAACTCAAAGTGCTCCGATTTGACCGAAATTTGGTGTATGGGTAGGTAAAGTCAAATGATGAAGATCTGTGAACACATTTTTGGTTATGGTTACGTAATGAGATAAAAAAAATGGCGGCTGAAGAATTTGGCTTTCTATGTGGCTTTGACACTTTGCGCATTGCCTGGCCGCGAAGCGGCTAGTCCACATATAAATATCCCTACTTTGCCAGTGCCAAGGCTGCTTACTTTGAATGTGGTGGTGAGTTTACTAATTGTAACTGCACGCATTTAGTACTTCTAACTGGTGTTGCACTAACCCTGGCACTAACCCTGACAGCCTGGCCAGTAAGCACTGGGGCCACCTGGTCACCCTGGTGTCCAGTGAGAGTGTCCAGTACCCAGTCAGGCTGACCAGTCTGGAGACAATGTCTCTGGTCTTCTCCCTCAACATGGCCAGCCTGCAGACCCGCGCCATGGAAACGGTGACTGCCTGGCTTGCCCTGCACCTTTATGCTCACATGTGATTTTGGACTTAAATCAACACTTGCTAACCTTGCCTGTACCTGGCAGAATGTACCCTACCACTCATGGATTTTTCTTTCACCCTGAACATTTATTGTTTGGATGAGGTAGAAGGGAATGCATTTTCCTGTTAAACTTTCCACAAATTTGACACCCCTTTTCTGACTCATTTATTTTAGCCAAAAGTTTTTGTGTGTGTGCCAAAGGTTAGAAATAAACTGATCTAGTATAACCATATTAAGTGTGGATGTTTTGACTTTCTCAATGCAACACGCATGCACCATTATGCTATGCTAATCTGATGAGTAGAAAGAGAGTTTAGTTTACCTGACATTCTCTGAGAAATTAACTTGTTACCATGTTACCATGAAGAATCCACTCACTCAGAACTAGCATGTAGACTTCACCATAATGTTATGTGTGTGACTGTTTTGATGGCTTGTCTGAACACCAATCCCACTATCTCCCTACAGGATCTGACATTCAGGGCCCATATGCGATGGAGTCACAATGCTGAGGAGAAGCCAATCCTGACCCTCTTTAGGTGAAAACCAATCATTACCTGTTCTATTTTATAAAAAGATGTTTTTTTTAAAACACAATATGCACTATTTATACATCTTCTGTCATGACTTGAATGAATACACATAAACAAACATAAACCCTAACCCCCCAAAAAAGAAAAGAGTGGTGCAGAATAATTTTTGTGCTAAATGAAAAGAGGTGAACTGTACTTGTGAAATTGCATTCCTGACTAATGATGACTGCTTGTGGTACCAGTGCTTGCCTCCTTACAGCCTGCCCAAAATCAGAGTGCGATGCCCACCTTTCACTGTCACAGTCAGCTGCACTGATGAGGTTCATGTTGGAAAAAGGTATCGCCATACTTTTCCCTCATTTCTCTGTGCAAAGGAACATATTTTGTATTCACAGAATGTTCCTATGTAATTAAAAAAATGTATTTTGGTATGCACTAATGCATGTTTGTGAAATGCAACATTCAGCCAGAGCCACATGATGCCCCTTCATCAGCTGGAACTTTTGGCTGATAGGGTTTGGGGTCCACTCCAGCACAGCAGCTCAGCCAGGGGCAACCCCATGCAACCAGAGGCTAACAGGGGCACTTCGGTAGGGTCATATCATTCAGAGCCAGCTATTATGATATATTGAATATTAGTTTCGTTTTTGGTGTACAATAGATACAGTTGTTTGTTTGATAATCATGTTGCAGGTTAAAGGTTAAACGTCCACTAATATCTAGATATAAAGACTGACCTTTTGTACACAAACAATTTGTTTACATCATGCACTGAAACGTTTGTTTTTAAACAGCTTCAAGGTGATTTACAATGTGGTGAACAAGCTGCAGGACTTCCTCAGTATGAAGCTGTACTGGAACATTGATTACCAGTGGAACCTGGTCAAGGACAGGGGTAAGTCAGTGCAGTGAGTCAGTATGAAGCTGTACTGGAACATTGATTACCAGTGGAACCTGGTCAAGGACAGGGGTAAGTCAGTGCAGTGAGTCAGTATGAAGCTGTACTGGAACATTGATTACCAGTGGAACCTGGTCAAGGACAGGGGTAAGTCAGTGCAGTGAGTCAGTATGAAGCTGTACTGGAACACTGATTACCAGTGGAGCCTGGTCAAGGTCAGGGGTAAGTCAGTGCAGTGAGTCAGTATGAAGCTGTACTGGAACACTGATTACCAGTGGAGCCTAGTCAAGGACAGGGGTAAGTCAGTGCAGTGAGTCAGTATGAAGCTGTACTGGAACATTGATTACCAGTGGAACCTGGTCAAGGACAGGGGTAAGTCAGTGCAGTGAGTCATTATGAAGCTGTACTGGAACATTGATTACCAGTGGAGCCTGGTCAAGGACAGGGGTAAGTCAGTGCAGTGAGTCAGTATGAAGCTGTACTGGAACATTGATTACCAGTGGAACCTGGTCAAGGACAGGGGTAAGTCAGTGCAGTGAGTCATTATGAAGCTGTACTGGAACATTGATTACCAGTGGAGCCTGGTCAAGGACAGGGGTAAGTCAGTGCAGTGAGTCAGTAGGAATGGTGGAGATAAGACTACCTGATAACTTGGATTGTGCATGTGCAGCATAGAAGGCAAAACACTAGCTAGTATTTCCCACTTAAATAGAATTTGTGCGTGTGATGCATTCAATACATACAATATTTGAAATTGAAGCAAATGCATAGAGGCACTCGGACATGCCAGCGTGTATGCAGTTAACACTGTTGCCAACTCACTTTCCCATGTGCTCAGTTTGCACCCACACTTCAATACACATTTGCTGACTCGCCTTTTCCCTGCTTACCCACTCATTTGATGTCACTTGGTTCAACTTACTTAATTTTATTTCATTTTATTCAAAAATTACTCTGCCAAACCATTGACATTGTGTAATTTGAATTTGTCATGACACTATTAATTTCTGAATTTTCATATGTTTCCATTATGTTTGTATATTACATTTCATTGTAAATATATGAATATATGCATGCGCTAAATGTAAGGTTGGCGTCTCTTCTTAATTTATTACCCTTGTTAGATAAAGTGGTCTCAATTTAAACCAATTTCAATTCCCTCTTGCTTCTAAACTGAGAGGGCCAGTGACCATGCTGTATTCCTCCAGAAGATGATGACCCTCTAAAGAAAAGGCTGCAGGAAATCAAGGAAGCACTGGTGTGTCACGATCCTGATGTCTACATGGGGTGAGTAGATCGAATTTTGCCTTGCTTTCACCTAAATGTAGTTCATCACTTTCTTAGCACCCAGTGAACTATAATTTTTGTGGAAAACAGTGATTCAATTTATATCTAGTTGAGTTGAATGAACACAAAACTTAAGAACGAACAAATACTTTATTGTAGAGGTCATCATACCAGTAAAATGACTCGGAATCAAACATTTTCTAATGATAGAGACCTTCTCTTAAATGATTAAAATAAATAAGAGCTCACATATCTCACTCTTTCCCTCTCATCACTTGAAAAACATACTTTCAGGCTGTCTTGCATGGTGAGTCCTATACAAAAATGCAGGCTTTTCATCCTTATGCTGGACATGTGAACAGAAAATGCATTTTATCCTCTTCACTTTCGTTGCAGCTGGGGCTTAATAAAGAAGGTGGCTCATTATATCTATATCGATGTAAAAAGAGTTCACTTACACCCAAACGCGAAAACCATATCTCTGAAGATAGGTTTGTCTAAGTCATACAAATATTGCTTCATGTTGTGATTGGAATTGAACACCTTATATAGAGTTGAATGAACACCGATTCTTGTTCAGTGTATTGATGAAGGATTTTCCATGTGTCATATGCTGCTGTTACTCTGCTGCGAGGTGTTGTCCTGACCATTCACCGTCACTTGTGCTCTGGTTGTTGCAGGTCCTGCCCAAGGGGAACCAATGTTCCTGTGGCTGTGACATTCCAGCTCCTGAGGCCGGGACTGTTTGAGGTGAGATTTACAAACTTAGCACTAGTATGCATGTAGGACAGAACATCTTTGCAAATTTGCAACATAAAATATTTCAAACAGTCCACAGCAGTTTACTACTGAATATCAATGTCCAACATTGCTTTTACAACACCTCCACTTTCAACAGACAAGACTTTGTGCAGAACCAGTCATCCAGCTTTTGTCACCGCTCTTTCTACACTTGCAGTTCAGCGAGGTAATGAAGGTGAATCTACGCTACGCCCTGCTGGACTCTCAGTCCACACTGAAGCAGGAGTCCCCAGTGACCCCAGGGTCCAGTGACACGGGCTCCACGCTGTCGGCCGATGACCAGCTGGCAGCAGCAGAGGAGTTGTGGCGAGACAGGAGTGGCTCTACGTCCTCCCTGCACACGCCCACCTCTGTGTCTGCCCAGGACCGCCGTAAGACCTTCGCCACCAAGTCCTACAGCTTCGGTGATCTCGGCCCCACCCTCTCCACTGACTCGGACGAGTGCAATAGGATCCGGTAAGAATTACCTCCCTTGTCGCTTACTTCCCCCTTGATGCTGAGCTGTGAGGCGTTAGAGGGGGTGCGAAGGATGGGAGGGTGCTTGCGTGTGTGTGTGTGTGTGTGTGTGTATGTGTGTTGTGTAACTGCTTATACAGACTTTTTTGTGTTGTGTGTATTTCTCTGTATGAATGATAAAGCATCCAGTTATTTGTGAAAGGCAGGTGAGCAATGTGCGTCATCTTTACTCTGTCTGCTCATGTCAACACATTGTACATTCTTGTCGCATGTTGGTTTGAAAGGATTTGGTTTAATTTATGCTAGTTATTGCATGTGTGTGTGGTTTTTTTCTATGTTGATAGCTGCCGGTCTGCTCATTTTCTCTGTGCATATGAACAACTGTTGCTGTTGTTGTTTAGGGTTGTCTCATGCACACCTCAACACTTACTTGGTTTTCCCACCTACACCAGAGGCCTTCAAGTACAGACAGCAGCAGACTGATCACTGCAGAGCAGAAAGCGACCTATTGACGCTGCTCGTCTGTCTCTTCACAGATTCAAGAGCATCAAGCGTTCCACAGCTGTCCCACCTCCTCGCCCCCCGCCCCCTCGCCTCCTGTCCCAGGTGGAGCGTGACGTCACCAACCCCAGCAATTTCCTTAAGAAACCTTTCCAGATCTACATTCCTTAGCTGCAATGCATGTCTAGTCTCCCTGTCTGAACGGTCAACTTCTTCATAGATGGTACATGATGTGGGGCTTTTACGAAATCTCTTTATTCTTTTTCAGTAAACTATTCTGAGAGGAGAAAGACTTGTCAGCTCCATTGAACTTTTTCCTTCCTCTTGGTCTAACTGAATTATTTCTATGTGACTGTAAGTTGTAGTATGGTTCCAAGTAACCTCCTCAAAATTCTTTACTTTTGACCTGTGTTCAGACAGTCCATGATCAAAATGCAGTATATTGCAGTTTTTGTTGGGCATGATAATCCAATGTAGTAGAAAAT
This sequence comes from Theodoxus fluviatilis, assembly GCA_034096865.1. Classification (NCBI taxonomy): domain Eukaryota; kingdom Metazoa; phylum Mollusca; class Gastropoda; order Cycloneritida; family Neritidae; genus Theodoxus; species Theodoxus fluviatilis. The sequence goes on from JAWQFJ010012251.1 coordinate 47,851, forward strand.
AGACTCAAAGTTGTTTTCTTGTTTTAATGGCATGAGTCATCATCATTGACTTGAAAAATTGCTGAAAGTATGGTAAACTTTTTGCTACATTCCCTGCATCCCGCTGTGATATTTATCATTTGAGCTGTTTATGGCTTACCGTATATTGTTTACCTCTATGTTACTGCTATGCTGTGTCATGTCAACATCAGTTGCTCAACCCAAAACCCCTCTGTGAAATGACTTCTACTTGTGATGTAAAAACCTGGTTACAGTGTCGTGAAGTTCTTGTATTTTTATTCCCTCTATGTTCTTATATTTGTTAAGAGAAACCAGTTGTCAGCTGTGATCTCAAATCATTTCAGTGTTGAACTCTTTTTTGTCAGTCTTTATTGAACCATACCTCGTGTTATGAGTGCATTGACATCATTGTGCAATGTATTGAAGTAATTTACAATAGGAATGTGCAGTTTGAATGAATAAACTATTTTAAGTGAATCAAAACCTGCTTCATCCTGCTTGATGTTGTCTGTGAGGAAGCAGAGCAGCACCATGGGTTGAGCTGGAATCTCATGGGAAAAGCATGGCGAGCTTTTATAATGAGAATAAGATCATGCTACAGCCATATGGACGAAGATAAACACAGGATTTCGGTCTACTAATCACTGCCCTAGAAGGACAGCAATAATAGTGGAAAATCCGCCCCCCCCCACTCACACCCCCCCCCCCCCCCCCCTTCCATGTTTTGCTACTTTGTATCCATAATGGTGAAGTTTATCCCCTCAAGCCCTCTTCAAGGGTTGTCACTACGAAATGCAAACCTCTGATTAACCGCTGGCAAAGTGATTGACAACTGGAATTAAGTCACCGGTTGATCTTAGAAGTAGCACAAAGGCATTTAGAATGAGGACAGATTAGGGAAGGAGAGAGAGAGAGGGAGGTGGACAGGAGAGAGAGACGCGAGAAGACGAGGTGAGAGGGCAAGACAGAGACAGGGAGTAGGCGGGATCGAGAGGGAAGTGGACGGATATGGTGGGGCGAAGGGCGATCGAGGGAACGTTGTTGATGTAGGGGAATGGCTTTCACTTTGGTCTCGGACATTCCCACGTTGTATTCACTGTCTGCGTATAGAAGGCACGTAGATGGAGACCGAGAAAATACGGGTGGTGGGGGAGGGGAGGGTAGAGACGGAGATAGAGGACGGATAGGAAGGGACCTGACTGACTTAGAGTGATTATAGGCGGTGGGAAGTAATTGATGAAAGATGAACATGTGCTGTTTGTGAACAAATGATCGGACCCTTTGGTGTCGGAGAAAGTATGCCACTCTCAAAACAAACAAGTGGAGGGCCGGGTTACTAGAGGGACTTATAAATAAAGACAATCGTCTCTGAATTCCGAACCCACATCTCAGAACTCATTCCCAGGGACCCCCGCCTCGTTTGCTCTTACTTTCTTTTCAGTTGAGTCTACCAAACGGCCCTTTTTAGGGCCACACAAATCAAATCACGAAAACAGGTCATCATGTCCCTCTAATAATTATAAAAACACAGCAAACAAAAAAAATTACACACACACACGCACGCACGCACGTACACACACACACACACACACACACACACACACACACACACATACATACATACACACACACACACACACAGAGTTTTTCTGTAAGAACCTTAACTTCTTAGAGAGGTAGCTGAACTGATTTGAGGGAACCGACAGGAAAAAGACGCACGGCATACGATGATAACTATGCGAGTTTCAACAATGGAGAAAGAAAAGATACACTTGTAAGACAGCTGAGTGGTGGGGTGGGGTGGGGTGGGTGGGTGGGGTGGGGGTGGGGGTGGGGGGTAGAGGAGGGAGGGAGGGTGCAGTGATAATCAAGGTGCTGTCACCCGACACCTCCTGACTCTCGTTGCTTGGGTCGAACGTGGGTCGGCTGGCGGCAGGTATGGGATGATGGATGACTGCAAGGCAGGACAGATGACGAGAAAGGGGAGTGGGATGGGAACGCTCACTACAGGTGGACTAGGGTTCCGTGCCGACTTCTGCCATTCTAGTAAACTAGAGATTTCGCCTACCGGCAAAAGTACAGAATGGACTTCTGCATGACCGCTCCTTTGACACCATTCCAACCTGACGTCTAAAAATTCCTCTTTCGCACCGTAGTTCCTATAAACAGAGTTAGACACCCTTCACGGGCAAGAAAAGTACGAAATACCACGACCGTTGCATAGACGCGAGGTCTTGCGAGGAACAGGCCGGTGTCAACATGTGTCAAGCATTTGACACTCTTTACATCCACTTTCATCACGATGGCACATGTTAACACCAGTCTTTTCCTAGCAAGATCTTTCAAGTTTCCAAGCGTAAGCAACTCGCCCCATATCGCAGCCAAGTTGGAAAACCTTGTTACCTAAGCATGCTTGTGTGTGACGTTTTGTTAAGCAGAGGCTGTGTGTGTGCGTAATGCATGTATACTTTGCCCACAATCAGAAAGCTAGCCATACTATCCTCGAGCCAAACAAAAAAAAAAATGTCCCGGATTCAAGAAAATCCGACACGGTGAAAGGCTCTGTATATATAGGGTCTTTGATAAGGTCATGATGGTTTTTGACGATGTCATGAATAAAAACAATAAATCATGGACCTTCCATTCTCCTACTGAAACATGGATCGAATTCCTATCGAGTATTCTTATTTGTAATCTACGTTAATTAAAAGAGCGCAGTGTTAATTTCGTAGCCATTACTAAAAGATTCTGAGTCAAACTCTTTACAAAAATCTTGTCGGGGCCAAACTCTGAAGATGCTACAAAAATCTGGTTGGAGTCGAACTCTGAAGATGCTACAAAAATCTTGTTGGTGCCAAGCTCTGAAGATGCTACAAATATCGTGTTAGAGCCAAACTCTGAAGATGCTACAAACTCTTGTAGAAGCCAAGCTCTGAAGATGCTACAAATATCGTGTTAGAGTCAAACTCTGAAGGTGCTGCACAAATTTTGTTGGAGCCGTACTCTGAAGGGAACAGCAGACAACACAAAACTTCCTGCAATATTTTTAAACTGCTTTTTTTGTTTTTGTTTAAATGTGTGTGTGTGTGTGTGTGTGTGTGTGTGTGCGTGCGTGCGTGCGTGCGTGTGCGTGTGCGTGTGTGTGTGTTTCTTTTTTCTGGCGACACGTACCGTTGTTGGGAAGGAAAATTTTCAATGAAAAGAATTACAGGGCTCATCAGCGCTGAATATATGTACCGCCTTTGATGCTCATTAATTTGATTTAAAAGTCTAGTGCCGTGTTCATGATAATTTGAAAATGGAAGGATACCACCACTAGTACTATTATAGCAAAGTGTGAGCTTTCTTTATCAATAGCTCATCTGAATTACTAATGCCCGGTAAAGTTGCCGATTGCCAAATGTGAACAATGCAAGGTAGCGACGTCGTTGCAGGGAGATGATCACTTTCCCATTGAATTTGACATGGCAATTTTCAGCTAAATCAATCCTTCTCTATCCCCCTTCTCTCTCCCCCCCCCCTCTCTCTCTCTCTCTCTCTCTCTCTCTCTCTCTCTCTCTCTCTCTCTCTCTCTCTCTCTCTCTCTCTCTCTCTCTCTTTCTCCTCCCCCCCCCTCTCTCTCTCTTTCTCTCGCTCTCTCTCTCTCTCTCTCTCTCTCTCTCTCTCTCTCTCCTCTCTCTCTCTCTCTCTCTCTCTCTCTCTCTCTCTCTCTCTCTCTCTCTCTCTCTCTCTCTCTCTCTCTCTCTCTCTCTCTCTCTCTCTCACACACACACACACACACACACACACACACACACACACACACACACACACACACACACACAGAATAATCTGAGAAACCAGTGAAAGGCTACATCGTCCATGTACTTCCTAGGACTACCCAGGGCATCAATGCAATTCAGGGCGTGTAGCTGCCGGCTCTTTTCGGGAACGTCAGCTGTTCGTAACATCCCGCGTGGCATGTTTTATACAAGCTCATCGTGAATAGAAAGTGAAGCAATGGATCATCATTTGACTCGTAGGCCCACCTCTACCTATGTGTAGCAGATGTCCAGAAGCTGTGGGAGAAATCAATTCGTTAATGAGAGCCGCTGATTATCATGCGCAAGTCAGAACCGGTCCGTAGCAATGATATCAAGTGCCAGGATGGTTTGGAAGACTCCGTTGCAAAGTTAGAACGCGTGCAAAGCATCCAGCCCGGGCTGTCGTGTCCGAGGCAGGGAGACAATCGAGGTCTCTTCCTCTCGGATTGAGGGAGGGGTTTGGGGTGGGGGGGTGTGACAGAGGTGAGTGCGAGGTGGGGGGTGGGTCTGTGGGTGTAGTGGTAATAGACGGGCGTTGTGGCCGACACGGAGCCGGCAGTCGCTGCTCGCTTGCCGTGATGAACGAGCTGGCAACCAATCACACGCGGGACGCGTCCTGTCCCAAGCCACCCAGAGTTGTCTTTCTTTGGTCGTGTCGCTGCTGCCAGCTTGTCAAGGGGAACATGGCGGGGACGGTGGAGCAAGAAAGGCAGGGGATTGAAACGCCGTGGCACCTTGCTTCTGTCGAAATGGGAGCCTCCCCGCCCCGTTGTTCGACTCCTCTGCCTTTGTGTCGTGAAAGCTTGCGGCTTTTTCTTGGCGCTCTGTGGGACTGCACCTGCACTCCTGCTTGAACTGGCGTGTGAATCTCGAAAGGCGTCGCTTTGTTAAAGTCGGCTTGGAAAGTGGCTCTTCAGGCACTGGGTGGACAAAGAGCAGTGTAATAGTACGCACCGACCAGGAAAGAATTTCAGAACATCCCTTTGTGTTTAGCTAAAAACCGAAAAAAACACTAGACGTCAACGAATAAGAGGATAGATTATTTTCTGCCGAGACAGCCGTCAGACTAACATAAAAAACTTTTCTTACTTTTTACAATCCCCTTAGACCAAAATCGCTTTAAAAAGGAAATATAGCAAACTAAGATATAACATTTGAATGAACTGGTGTGCTGGCTACGAGCTCCACATGCCGTGGCTAGATAATAATTTGCAATCACAACACACCTACAGTGTGATTGGTAAAAGTGTATTTCAAATCTACTTTGTTTTATAATCTTCAGACTCAAGACAGTATACATCTGTCCTTCCTTGATCAGTCAATTAGTTTTAAAACTGGCAATTTATTTAGTGTTTTAAAATTAGCATTATTCATACGCGAAACGATCGTGTACCTAGTGTTACGTACATGAAAGTGAAAAAAAAATCGAGTAGGCCTACACTACTTTCCGTTTCTCCGGATTGGCGTTTAGCATATTTCTGCTGCGTCGGCTTTTAAACTTGATAGAGCTCTTCTTCGTCAAAAACAAGGAAAAAGTACTTGCAGGGAGAGCAATTTGCATAGCTGTTAAACAAACGCATCAACGGGGAAAGGGGCGTCGAGCTGCACATCATAAGAAAGTGCAAAGCTCTCAAACGAAAACCTCTCCAAACACCCTATAGAGCCTAGGGACACAGCCAGCTGATAAAAACAAACTAAACAACAACAACAAACCCACACAAAAAACTTAAGTTAGTGTCACGTTCAGCATGTCTCGCATTGCGAACCTGCGGTCATAAGTAAAATCTGAACAGATTTCTCGAAACATAACGCGCTGTGGTCGCAGACAGCTGATCTCGATACGTGAGCACTGGCACGAGTAACGGTAACCCCTGCTCTGCCTCGGACGGAATCAAGGACCCCTGAAAGAGCTATGCATGGAGAGCCGGTTTCCTGTTTGGTTGGTTTCAGCGGTGGGTCGCTTCATATCCGGAGCATTCATCTAGTCCAGCGAAATTCAGATTGCTGCCCAAGCGCCTCGATGTCCAGGATTCCTACCTCCAGCTGTTTGATGTTCCTCCACCGCTCCCCCTCCCCCACCTCGACAACATCTACCTGTACAGATGCGAGGCGAGAGAGAGAGAGAGAGAGAGAGAGAGAGAGAGAGAGAGAGAGAGAGAGAGAGAGAGAGACGAACAAGTCAGTTTATAATCAAGATGTGTATTCCGTACAAAAACAATTACTGAGAGAGCACGTTGCAACACTATGTAGGGAAAAAGTTCCGCTTCGGTATCACAAGGTGCATACAATACAAAAAATTGATAATCCATCTCTGAATCAGTAGCTTTCGCCCTTCTTTTAAATGCATACAATATTTAGGTACTGGGCCTGGCTCTTTTAAAGAGAACACCCGGACAATTAGCGGTTCAACGTCGTTGCATTGTGTTTATGGAATTATACACTTCACTCGAAGGTCTTAATTCATAAGCTGGGCAGTACAGGACAAAATGCTGTTCATCTTTTACATTACATGCTGGACATGAAATTTTATATTTCTCTTTATTACATTTCTTTTGTATTTTGTTAATTCACTAATACCTATTCGAAATCGTATCCAAACATCTCTGAAAACTTTCCTGTTCTAAGTATGTAAATAGGCTTTAATCCCAAAGTCTGTTTTAAACTCTCTGTTCAGTATGAAACGATTGTTCATATTCAAGTCATACTCCCAACTAATGATAAATCATTTCATTAATTGTTATATGAGTGTTTGTAGAAAGTTGCGCTCGTTAACCACTTCCTGAGCTATCCATGCATTTTCAAACCCATTTTCATTAGGACAGCCCGAATTTTCTTAGCCAATTATTAGCCAACACTTAAGAGATCTTATCACAGTATTGATATGCAAATGATATCTTCCTATTTCACCATAGACCATACCATCAGGTATTCTGACACTGACATTAAAATACTGTTTCAGCATTTGTAAATGTACACTTTCAATCAGTTGCTATCACCCAAGCCCCATATCTCAGAGCCATACAAAAACATTGATTGAACTTGCGAGTCCCAAATCCTGAAAAATACATCTGGCGTTACATGTGTAAGTCTTCTCAAAATCTTAGTAATCCTGGACACTGCAACCCTGTCTCTGCCAACTTCGTGCCCAGCTTCGCTGACAATACCACATCAAGTACCTGTACTCAGATACAACCTCAAGTTTCTGGCCATTGAGGTATCATTCTTCTGAGCTTGCTAAGTGTCCACCCAAACGAAACGCCATAACCTTGTTTTTCTGTAGTTTACTCTTAACCCTAGTCTCTTTGCTGCTTTGCTGAAATGATCTATTTGGTTCTGTAAACCTGGAACAGTGTTTTATAATAGAACGATGTCATCAGCAAAAAGAAGTGTAGATATATTAGGTTTAGTGTACGCCATAATTTCTTAGCCCGTGCCATCATAAGGTAGGAAAGCAGTAAATGAATCATTTTGCAGCCCTTTTTCAAACACATGTGAACGTATAAAAAAAGGTGAAGTCATCCTGTTACATTCTGAGCAACATTTTACTTTTTTGTAAACAGACTTCAACATTCTCCCCACTTTCCCAAGGATCCCATTTTGTTCAAGAATACACCACAAGGCTTGACTATTAACAGTGTCAAACGCTTTTTTGAAATCAACAAAGACAGCATATACCTTTCTGTGTCTTTGCAAGTATCGTTGCACAATACTACGCATAACAAAGGATGTTATCTATGGTTGAGTAACTTTTTCGAAATCCTGCCAATCTTCACCAATAGTCCTGTTGTAATCTGCCCACATCTGCAACCGCCTATTCAGTACACGTATAAACACTTCACTGATATTGCTTGTAAAAGATTCTCCCCTTTAGTTATCAGGATCATTCACAGGACCAGACTTGTGAAAAGGAATAATCACATAATAATGCCCACTGTTTATAGCATCCGCTCTCTCCGAGCATGGATCCTGTATAGATGGATGGCTGGCTCACTCAGCCTGCACGCGCTGTGTCATATAAGAACTTCGCCGATGGCCTCGTTTTCAATCTAGTTCTGATTGCACTTCCGGTTACTCCGCTTACTATTAACGCCGCTGGAGAGCGAATTCTCATGGTAAGTAAAACAGATAAATGTTCAAACAGTGATGATTTATTCCATCAGTTGAAACTGTAAGTACATTTGCAGGCATCCCAGACACACTTTGCAGTAAAAAAAATGGTATTCATTCCACTTTTGACGGAAAAAAGCACTTTGGTCAGGCTGTTCGGACTGCTTGCCCGCTTCCCTGCCTCGCCAGCCCGATTCTGCTTGGAGGTGAGCGCGAGAAGTACAGAGTCTGTGTGTAGTGTTTGCGTCGTCTGTGTGTAAATGTTCGTGTAGATGTTGTGTGAATGTCTGCTGTCATTTCAATCTCGACGTTGGCGTGAGGGTGGAAGGCAGAGGAGGAGGGTACGAAAGTGAGCGATCGCAGTTTAAATGGCTCGAGATCGCGCGCGCCTATTTGTGTGAGTGAAAGCGTGTGTGACGGAATGCAGTAGGGATGGCATGGCCGTGGCTGATGATTTCATTGCGTCTGATTGTGTTCCTCGTTCCCCGACCTTTCATTCCACAGCGGGGGGGAGGGGGGAGGGGGGGGGGGGGTTTCCAAGCTTTTTTTTTAGCAAGGGGGGAGGTTCCAAACTATTTTTAGCTAGCGGGGGGGTGGGGGGGGGGTGTTTCCAAACTTTTTTTAGCAAGCGGGGGGGGGTTCCAATCTATTTTTAGCAAGCGGGGGAGGGGGGGGGGGAACTTTCCAAACTTTTTTTAACAAGCGGGGGTGGTGGGCGGGGGAGGATTTCCAAACTATTTTTAGCTAGCGGGGGTGGGGGGGGGGGGGTGTTTCCAAACTTATTTTGGCAAGCGGGGGGGGGGGGGGGGGGCTTTCCGATCTTTTTTTAGCAAGGGGGGGGGGGGGACTTTCCATACTTTAACAAGCGGGGGGGGGGGGGGGGGGGGGGAGGGGGGTTTCCAAGCTTTTTTTTAGCAAGGGGGTGGGGTCCAAACTATATTTAGCAAGCGGGGGGGGGGGGGGGGGCGGGTTTCCAAACTTTTTTTAGCAAGCGGGGTGGTGGGGGGTGGTGGTGGTGTTTCCAAGCTTTTTTTAGCAAGCGGGGGGGGGGGGAGGAGAAGAAGAAAACTGATCATTGTTTCATTCATGTTGTGGGAAACACAGACGGCCAAGCATTTTTGCCCGGATAACAGGGGAGATCTGATACGTATTGGTGTTTTGCTTTTTGTTGCACTGACCAAAGAAAATGACCTATTACACCCAGATGTGCAATCTCCAGCTGGAAATTCGGCGCCCAGAAAGCGGACTCAGTTAAGGTCATTTTAGACCCTTCAGGCCACTGGTCCACAATCGATTGACTGCCTCTGACACACAGGTGTCAAATTCTGTATTCATACACTATATCTGCTTATTCTTTCCTCTTGGTTCTGCTTGCATTTACGCTCAGAACAAAGGTTGAGGCGATCGAGAGTGCCAGCATGGACCGTGGACAGAGGAGCAACGAATTGGCAGTCATGTGCTGTAAGGAGAAGGACCCCGCTCTGTGCACACGACTTCACACGCACAGGCTGATGTGCACACACGCTTTCTATTAACATTTCCCATGTTGATCCCATTTAGGTTCCCACCCCCATACAAGAATGTTGACAAAACGTACGTCCTTGTTGAGTACTAGAGTAGTCTTGGTAGGATCGTATGTAGTGGAACACTCTCTGATGTAGTGCCTGCAGTGACACTTTGCGTTGCAGTCTCGATCACGTACTTGACCTGAGTTTGAGAATTACTTGACCTTAGAATTGCATAATTTCCTTTGCAATGCATCTGCTCGAGAAATCTGTCCCCACCGTGGTACATATTCCCACATAATTTCATCAAGTGGACACCACATTTAAGTGAGCAACTGTGACGTCAATAGTTTTCTCTTTCCTCTCTGGACAGAAAACGTAGACTGGTTTTCTGTCGATTGTCGCTTGACATTCTATATCTAAAAGCTTTTGGGCAAACACATATTTAGTCCAGTTGATGGAAGAGATCTCGAGGAGAAAGGATTTTTTAAAGTCTTGCATGGCGTCATTCTAGTTCACTAGAGACGTCGCCTACCGGCGAAAGGACTCGAGGTTCACAGAATGGCATGGCGTGTCCATTCAGTTGTACATATGCACGTCTTTTTAGTCTCCTTGGTCTCAGAGAGTTTTAAGATGGACTACATTCTGCAGTTTAAACAATTGGTATAAATGCCCACAACGATACACGTCTCAAAACAAATGTTTTTTACATTTGTCCTTCTGAGGTCAGGGCGTTAGTGATCCTTTCCTCCCCCCCCACCCCCATCTCTTCCCGCGACCCATGTTCCCACTGACCTGCGTTGTCGTTTCTAGTTTTTATAGTCTCTGGTCGTGTTGATTTTAGCATTCAAACATGTAGCCATTTCAGCAGCATTGTGTTTTTACCGGGTCTCGGATCTGAATCCAAGGTCACGGAAGTGGCAGGGTCAATGGGTCTTTTAGGGGCATATGTGTAGAAATGACTTCTGTTGCCCATGCTTGTTAACAGCAGTCGCCTGTGTGGACACTGTAGTGTATGGGTGACCAGACTAAACCGAAAACGTGTGTCAGGCAGAAATTCGAGATGAACATTGGTTGTGACGTTACAATGACGGTAGTGACTTCTTTGACACACTTATCATGCGCTGCCATCCAGCATGTCCACACCTAGGATGTTGTGATTTGAAGGCAGCATAATCAGTCACTAAACTACTTTTAGAGGACGTACACTAAACACCATGGGTAATGGGAAGATCCCACAGACATCACAACTTTCATTCTTGTTGGCACGTAAAGACGTTTACCAACAGGTGCATCAATAGATGTTCACCTATACATTCATGCACAATCATGCACTCATTCATATCAGACAAAGTGACAAGACAGGGTAGCAGCAATTTTCCTCCATCAACATGATTTATAACTTATTCTCCCATCTCTCCCGCCCCTGGGATTGAACCACGGCACAGCGCTCGCTGCAAGCCAACGCCTAGCATCGGACCTCACCAGTATGCTAAGGCGTTGGGCTTTGCAGCGAGGCGCTGTGCCGTGGTTCAATCCCAGGGGCGGGAGAGATGGGAGAATAAGTTATAAATCATTACTTTTAGAGGGTCTGGAAATATGAAAGGAAAGAGAGAGAGAGAGAGAGAGAGAGAGAGAGAATCGCACACATACACTTCCTCTCAAACATGCACACACACACTCCGACAGTCCTGTTACCCCAGTTTAACAGAAAAACGGTAAAGAGCCTCGGGAGTAGGGGATCGGGAAGAGTGCAGGAGCGGGAAGGGTGCAGGAGCGGGAAGGGTGCAGGAGCGGGAAGGGTGCAGGAGAGGGAAGGGTGCAGGAGCGGGAAGGGTGCAGGAGAGGGAAGGGTGCAGGAGAAGGAAGGGTGCAGG
>JAWQFJ010012252.1:0-15000 GCA_034096865.1 Theodoxus fluviatilis
TTTTCTCTTACTCTTGGGGGATCAGGTGAACAAGCCTCCACTTCCTGCAGGATCCATCCTGGACTCAGCAACAGCAGCAACGTCATCAGCACCACCATTTTCATCCTGGATATTAAACTACCACATCAAGGACTGTTAGCTATATATGATGTAGATTGCAGTATACAGGTTGCTGTAATTGTCATCAGCAATTTACGTGTTTTGCGTTTTCAAGCTGTTTTTTATTTTTGTATTTATGTACTCATGACTTTTACATGACTTTTCTAAATGTTTTCTTCAGAGTCCAAAATGTGTTAGGTTTGGTCATTTACAGATGAATCTCCGAGTTTGACGCTGTGTTGTGAAGCTGTAATATGCTAGAACGTCGTGGTATCCTTCAGATCATACGCCAGTCCTTTCTACAAGTCCGATGCTAGTTACGTCATGTAGTCAGGATGGACCTCGTTTTGATGTGATGCATGATGTCACTTTGAGCAGCTTCGAGACGGGCAATTCGGTTCTGGATGATTGTAGAAAGCCTCCAAAATGTATATAGGGCGCGAGTGTGGGCGTTTGAAGGAGAGTGCATGCCAGAAAGAGGTGAGAGTGTAATGTGGTAGGTGAGTGCGAAAAGTCTTCTACGAGATTGTGCCCGAGATTGAAGTGTTGTCCTGAGAGTGTACACGTGAGATACAATTACGAAGGTTGTGTGTGTGTGTGTGTGTGTGTGTGCGTGCGTGCGTGCGTGCGTGCGTGTGTGTGTGTGTGTGTGTGTGTGTGTGACACTTATACGTTTTCACAGTTTTATTCTCATCGACGTAAAACTTGGTATAGAGTAAGGTGTGGGCCGGTGTGACATCGCCGATGGTAACTTTATCGCGCTTGGTTCTGCGCATGCGTCAAAGCCGAAAGTGAGGCGTGTATCGCGCCTTGTTCAAAGGTGATGTGCCGCGAGACTTTAGATTTTGTGTTTTTCGGTCAATAAATGAACACATTGACCGAAAAACACAAAATCTAAAGTCTCGCGGCACATCACCTTTGAACAAGGCGCGATACACGCCTCACTTTCGGCTTTGACGCATGCGCAGAACCAAGCGCGATGAGTTACCATCGGCGATGCCACACCGGGATCAGGTCATAGTTGGGTTAAGAAAATGGTGTTGCCATGGTAACTGGAAGTGGGTACAAACAAGATGGCAGCCGAAAACTCAAAGTGCTCTGATATGACCGACATTTGGTGTGAGGGAAGGAAAAGTCAAATGTAGGTAAAGTGAGTTTGCTGAGAATGAAACGAATGAAATCAACTTCAGGCGAAGCCTAGCCGCAAAACCGCTAGTACCGTATATAATGCGTGTGTGCCAGCATATGTGTATGTCTGTGTGTGTGTATGTGTGTGTGTATGTGTGTGTGTGTTTGTGTTTGTGTGTGTGTGTGTGTGTTTGTGTGTGTGTATGTCTGTGTGTGCCTGTGTGTGTGTGTGTGTGTGTGTGTGTGTGTGTGTGTGTGTGTGTGTGTGTGTGTGTGTGTGAGTGTGTGTGACTTCAGAGTAGTATCACATAACATATTGATTTCGCAATCATGCCATATGTATCATCATATAGTGAATATGAAACTCGTGTCGTGTCTATTCACACGGCTTAGAACATGTGATATTTAATTAAAAAATTATACTATGCAAGAAAACTTGGAACAATCTTACCATTATTTCAAAGGTGTATTTGATGTGAGTCAGTTGCAACAAACTGATTGTATCATGCATTTTCTCTTTTGTTGTTTTATGACATTCTGCCTGAGAAAGCGTACTTATCCACGTAATGTTGGTGTGGGAAAAGAAATCAGAGACGAGTAGTGCTTACATAAGACAGTTTCCCTTTGAGGGGACTATCTAGGTCACATACGACCATACATTTGTGTGTATGTTATTGTATTCTGTTTTGCTACATTTCCGAGATTTGTCACAAATGCCACCTACAAATAAGAACTCAGTTCGTTTGCAAGCAGGCACTCTCGTCTTTAGCTTGTGTTTCCAACATGTTCAGATACACCTATATTAGTAAATTATACTTTAAAAATCTACTGCTCAAATGGTAATATATACTTAAGAAAAATAGATTACCATATAACAATCATACTTCTACAGCTTCATTTTTGCAAACGGATTGAACGGAATAGGAACATCTCCATACCTGTGTATTCTGTGTGGTACATTGTGCTCCACCGGGAGCTAAGAGGACTGAGCGAGTGAGTGATATTCTGTGTAGCTTTATTCTTTCCGACTGCTAAGACTGCATCCGGCAGACTGGGTGGAGGAGGCCACTAGATTGGCTCAATCGGCAGGAAGGCGGACCAGCAGAGCGTATTGAAGCGCGATCAGGGCACTGTGAGACACGAAAACAATGCTGGCCATTCACTGAATCCTGACACTTCTCCAGCCGTTTCGATTCTGAATGCCACTGGATCCAGATAGACCGGGACGAGAGAGTGAGGCTGACGACCTACGCAATTCTCCCTCACTTTAATCCAAGTCAAGCGCAAGTCATGACTTCATACCCGCCGCGTGAACCTCAAGTCTTCTGGCGATGGGGGAGTGGTGAAGCAGTAGGTGCAGATACACTGGAACCTCCACCTGAGCTGTCTCTGCAGACTCTTTAATATGAAATGGCACTACAAAGTTATTGACACAGAAGTCCTGGAACGAGCTGGCTTCTGCAGTGTCTACACTCTTCTGCAGAAAGCCCAAGCCATATGGGCTGGACAAGTGGTCAGAATGCCAGGCAGTCGCCTGCCTAAACAAAACAGCTGCTGTACGAAGAATTGTGTAAGGGCAACCGTTCTGTCAGGGGGCAGAAGGAACGCTACAAAGACTGCCTCAAAGTGTCTCAAAGAGCTGAGCATTCACATCACGTGGGAGACACTCGCTCAGGACCGTCCAGCTTAGCACAGCAAGATCACCACAAGAGCCCGTGCGGCAGAAGCCAGACGCATCACTGAGGTGCAACGAAAGCGTGCAGTGCGCAAGGCCCGTGCAACATCCACTACCACGACGTCACCCACTCACTTGTGTCTAATATGTGCGCAAGCCTTCAGGTCCCATATTTGCCTCATTAATCACCTCAGGATCCATAGCCACCGGTCTTCTATCTGACTCTTGAAGCCATGATAATCTTCGACTATGAAGGATGATCAACAACAGCTTTCTTTTTTCCGACTATGGCGTGGACTGCCGATATCTACCGTAAATGATAGTGTCATGACCCTAAATAATAAATAAATAAAAAAACTTAAAAAATAATATGGATAATTGAATGCACGAATGAATTAATGAATAAAACTTATATAAATAAATTAATATCAAATAAGATTTATCATGACCCTTCTCGTTTACTTTTTCTTCATAACAATATTCTAATATGAACTGTTTATTTTGTACGAAGTAAACAAGAACAGATATTGAAACAACAGCACAAAAGTGATGTTTCCATGCAGCCTACCTTCCTAGAAGCGAGGGCGGCCTGTAGCGACGAAGTGGACGACCGGTCTGGAGCAAATGTAAGGAACAAGTACCAGCCTCTTATGCGTGCAATCGAACAGCAACTCACCTGCTGTAACAAACCACTGTTTATTCGAACGAAAGCATAGATAAGCACCTGTGCAGTTTTTGGGATCCATAATTACTGTGGAGGGCGCATGCAGTGAAGCTGTCAGTTTGCCTGTTCGTCCGTCCTTCCGTCCGTCCATGCGTCCGTCCGTCCGTCCGTGTGAGTGTGTGTGTGTGTGTGTGTGTGTGCGTGTGTGTGTGTGTGTGTGCGTGTATGTGTGTATGTGTGTGTGTGTCTGTGCGTGTGTGTGCGTGTATGTGTGTGTGTTGCAATGGGAAAAGGGGTTCGGAGGTGTCTTACTCTAGACGGACTTGGTGTCTTTGCACATTGGGGATCCGATGGCTGTGTGGCATTTGCAACGTGGGTTTGGAGTGAGTAGAAATTGAATTCGAACCCGAGGGTGGTGAGCGATGTTTGCTCTGAGATCTGAATAGCAATGAGTTCGTGAGTTGATTTTGAGATGAAGGCTATGTTAGTGAGAGGAAGGAGTTAGCAGTCAGTCTGCCTGCAAGAAGCAGAGACGTCGGTCGTCTGTTGCCGCCAGTCTGCCGGCCCACAGTGGTGAGAGAAGAGAGATGAGTCTGCCTTGAATAGGCGTGAGTCTGCCGTGGGTTTGCATGCTGAGAGGAGAGAAGATAGGGCGCGGTCTGCCTGCTGAGTGAAGAAGACGACGAAGAGAAGAAAAAAGCAGACGAAGCGAAAAGAGAAGCAAGACAAAGAAGCAGACGAAGAGAAGCGAGACGAAGACGCAGAGATGAGAGATAGGGAGCGGCAGAGCACATGCAGATGTGGAAGGTCTGTGAAAAACGTTTATTCGGGTCGATATATTTATTTGTCAAGGGCTGACCTGCGTGTTTAATGTTTATAATCGTAAAAGGCTGACCGATACTGTTTTTATGCTAATAATCGTAAAAGGCTGACCGATACTGTGTTTATATTTATAATTGTAAAAGGCTGACCGATACTATTTTATGTTCATTATAGATGGTTGACAAACTACTTCTGCTGCTGTGTGTGGTTACTTTTTATTTTTACTTGGGGAGAGAAATAGAAGAAGAATAGGTGTACATTTTATGTGATTGAGGTTTTCAAGAAAGGTGTGCTTAAGACAGATATCAACGTAACATTCTTTTTACTCTTTTTTTTCTATCCCCTGTTACGGACATGTTTTTGTGATTAAATATAAAAACCGCTGGCGCTGAACCTCCAGGTTTTGGCATTAAAAACCCCCCAATACAGCTGCGAGGGCCTTCAGTAAACCTGGAGGGATAAAAAATCGAATACAGGACGTTTCGTACCCTAGTCGTTGTGCACCTCATTTAGTCGATTCGTACCTTTTCTACTCTAACCCTAACTCTAACCCTAACCCTAACTCTAACCGGTTAGGGTACGAAACGACTAGGTACAAAACGTCCAGGATACAAACGAACCGCATCGTAAAAAATCTTTCTTTCTCCTTCACCAATGTTCTGCAAATTCACCCTTCTCAAAAATCTCCTCGCAAATGACGTCACGTTATTCAACGTCAAATGATGACGTCACACATTTTGCAAATGGAGTCTGTTGTATCGTTTTCATTGCAACACCAAAATGTAAAAAAGTCACTTTCTTTTCAAACCTCGATTCTGAAAATTTGATAATATTGAATCGGACCTAACTTCCAGTCAGTGTGCAAAATCTCAAGGAAATCCGTCCAGTAGTTTTTGAGATATAGGCCGTGGAGTCGGGACAGACACACACACAGACAGACTAATAAAGTCTGTAGGACCTCCAGTAAACCTGGAGGGATAAAAACCGCTGGCGCTGAACCTCCAGGTTTTGGCATTTAAAAAAAGATTGGGTTCGAACCCGCAACCTCTCGAGAAAAGAGGGGGAAAACACACACACACATAAAAACACAAAAAACCCACAACCTCTCGAAAAAAGAGAAGAAAAAAAAAGTTTCAGCGCAGAATCAAACCTGGTCATGCATGACCAAGAGTCGAACGCTCTACCAGCTGAGCCATTAGAGAATTGCTATGACGGAGTGTTTGTAAAGCATGTAAATCGACCTCTAAGCTATCGGCCCAGGAACAATCAACCATATATTTTAAACATGATGGATAGGTTCAGGAAGCTCCTATTATGACATATTTTGCTTTCCTTTGGCATGTCATAGATGCTGAATTAACACTCACACAGTCACACAGAGGAGGAAGTGTATTATAGATGTTCAACCCAGACACGTGCATTCGTACTCATTCAGTGATTCACGCACACACCGTGTGTGGTACTGCTACCGAGTACCGTCATTCTACAAGCAACGAGTCAATCCTGTTAACACGATTCATAACTGGTAGGTTTTTAGGCTAGATTCGCTTTGAAAAGTTGCAGAAAATCTGATGGTGGTAACAATCTGACGGTATAACAAGTTTTGACAAGGAAAAAACCAAGCAAGTAATCATTCTGACCGTTGTCAGCCATGTTCACCACGACAACGGCAGGATTCTAACGCATCATGAAGAAGGCTGAAATGGTCGGTGTCGATGGTTGTTGTGACTCTTGACCGGTACTGTACTCCATGCACCTTAATGGTCCATGTGATTCAGGTGTAATCTTAAGCTTAACGACGTTTATTGGCAGTATTACACCCGAATCACACAGAGCACAAACTTTGCGCAGCCGAGTGCGAGAATCTGGGTCACGTGTCGGCGTCTATTTTCATGGCTCGTGAGTGCCTGGCTAAAGTGCGTTAGAATCCTGCCCTTTTCACCCTCTGTTTGCAGAAGCTCCTAATCTCGCTGGAAACAAGATTTCATACTCTTGTCGTGGAACCAAACGACGACAAGAGTGACCTGATTTTTCAATACAAACACTGTATTCATTTTGTTGTTTAGACTGCAAGTGTAACTTTTCTGACTTGCGTTCCACTCAACACATTTTTCACCTAGTGGACATGTACTCGATTAATTGACTCGATTAAATTGAACTGATGTATTTGATATACATTTGTATTAATCCGGAAAAATTATGAAATCATACTTCATTCATTCGAGCATTAGTCTTGACAGCGTTCAGCGGACGAAGTAAACATCAATCTACTTCGACCATAACGTAAGTGCGAGTTGCAGACGAAACTATCACCGTCACATGACACGGTGACGCCGAATGTCAAATCACTGCTATCTTACGGTCGTAATTATCGGACAAAGTCTGAATAATCTGAGAAAGAAAATCGAATTGGTTTATTATGTGTATGAATACGAGTTTTTTAATCGACTTCGGTCAATTTTGCGCTGCCTTGCAGTGATGATTTGAATACGAAGCAGTCGTCTGCAAGGCGAAAACGATCTCGAAGCCAGCGAAGCCGAAGTTTCGACCATGAATAGAAAAAATCGTAGTACGACCGTCAACCACTTTCTCTTCAAACCTCGATTCTGAAAATTTGATACATTCAATCGGATCTAACTTCCAGTTAGTGTGAAAAATCTCAAGGAAATCCGTCCAGTAGTTTTTGAGATATAAGCCGTGGAGTCGGGACAGACAGACAGACAGACAGACACACACACACACACACACACACACACACACACACACACACACACACAGATAAAGTCTGTAGGACCTCCAGTAAACCATGAGGGATAATTCTTTCTCCTTTACCAGTGTTCTCAAATTCAGTGTTCGTCATTAAACAGCTTCAAAAAAAAGAATTGACACAATGTTCAAAGACTACATGTACTGTACATCTACAGAGCCACGCCAAGACTTCACTTGCGACAAGTGCAACAGAGCATGCGGCTCAAGGATCGGGCTCTACAGCCACAGAGTACGCTGCCGCTCAACCCCAGACTGACCAAACTTGGCGCACACTCCATAGTCTCACGAGACTGACGGATGCCAACAACAACAACAACAACATGTACTGTGATGAGGTTGGCCACCCGCTGCTGTTGCCACGTATACCACTCTCTGCCACTCATAAGCCACCGGAAGAAAAGTATAGAGAATAGGCACGATCTTTTAAGATCGTTAGAACTAGGGTAGTAAAAAGTGAGAGTAGCCATAAGTACTGATCAAAAGATCAGATAAAGGCCTCGCGGCCTAAGACATCTGAGGACATATCTTCTCTGTCCTCGCAAATGTCGTCACGTTATTGATGACGTCGCACATGTTGGAATTTCGCCATTCCATCAAATTGCCTACCTCCCCAGGTGTTTCGAAATTCTTTTCCTGGCATACATATAGGATCGAAATTGTACTTGCAAATGACGTAACGTTATTAATGACGTCAAATTTGGCTATTCCGTCAATTGTCATTTCAATCATTTTTTGACCGGTAATTTCGAGAATACGACCTTAAAAAAGCACTTTCTCTTCAAGCCTTGATTCTGAAAATTTGACACATTCAATCGGACCTAACTTCCAGTTAGTGTGCAAAACCTCAAGGAAATCCGTCCAGTAGTGTTTGAGATATAAGCCGTGGAGACGGGACAGACAGACACACACAGACAAATAAAGTCTGTAGGACCTTCAGTAAACCTGGAGGGATAAAGTCTGTAGGACCTCCAGTAAACCTGGAGGGATAAAGTCTGTAGGACCTCCAGTAAACCTGGAGGGATAACTTGTATATAGGCCTAAATATCATATATTATTATCATGCCACAGTTTTTAATGAAATGAAACTGTTTAAATTGTCTTCACACGCACGCATGGCACTCATTCTGAATTATTGACACTAGCAAGAATATAAAAAGCAATATTACATTCAATTGACAAAGTAATACAGAAGTGAAATAGCTCATATCATAATCTCAATATGCCTCATATGCTCTTGAAACCAGCTACCCTTTATTAATGCAAGTGGCAAACTTCAAGGCCATGATGAAGTGCAGCCAATTTTTTGCTTTCAATAACTCCGTCACTTTTCATTAAGGAAATCTGTGACACATATTAGATAAAAATCTCAAACATCCTGTATTTCTGCAAGATGTCATGTTGATTCAAATTGACGTACTCTCCTGAGAAAACGGGAGAAAAAATAGTTACACAGTTTCTTATAGATATCAGATTAAGGACGCTCCAGGCAAACAATGGCCAGCTCTGGTTGCAGATGTTTGTCCAACCAATGTCCAGCCAATGCAGAGGCCCAGTGTAGTGCCTATATGGTAAACATTGCGTAAAGCCAATGTACAGCCAATGCAGAGGCGCAGTGTAGTGCCTATATGGTAAACATTGCGTAAAGCCAATGTACAGCCGATGCAGAGGCCCAGTGTAGTGCCTATATGCTAAACAATGCGTAAAGCCAATGTACAGCCGATGCAGAGGCCCAGTGTAGTGCCTATATGCTAAACAATGCGTAAAGCCAATGTACAGCCGATGCAGAGGCCCAGTATAGTGCCTATATGCTAAACAATGTGTAAAGCCAATGTACAGCCGATGCTGAGGCCCAGTGTAGTGCCTATATGCTAAACCATGTGTAAAGCCAATGTCCAGCCAATGTAGAGGCCCAGTGTAGTGCCTATATGCTAAACCATGTGTAAAGCCAATATGTACAGCTGATGCAGAGGCCCAGTGTAGTGCCTATATGTTAAACAATGCGTAAAGCCAATGTACAGCCAATGCAAGGACACCTCAATGCAGTGGACCAATAAAGCGCCAAAGTGCAGACACAAAAGGATGCAATGCACAGACACCCCAATGTCCAGCCAATGCAGAGACCCAGTGTTACGGTCCGACCCTCTGACTTATTCTCTGTGTTGTGTGAAATGCCAACTTGTTCTATTTCCTATGTTGTTTGAAATGCGTGGTCTCGCGAAATCGCAGCCAGACCTCTGCCCTATTGTCTGGGCTGTTTGAAATGCCAACCCGTTGTCCTCATTTTCTGTGCTGTTCGAAATGCCGATCCTGTGCCCTATTTTTCATGTTGCTTAAAATACGACGTCTGGTGGGAATTAGCAGTCTGACTCTTTTTGACCTATTCGTCTGGGTGGTTTGAAAGGCAAAGTTTGGCGCAACCAGCTACAGCCGTTACTAAGACAGCGACGCTTTCCATGATGATTTGATTGGTTGAGGGTGATCACGTGTGGGCTGTGTTGATGTTCACTTAGGCGGAGCGCTGGAAAGTTTAGATCAGTGTGCGCATAGCCAGCTTGGCTAAAGGCGCCTACACATGTACCGGTTGTCCCCCGGTTTTGCTGCCGATCCGGTCAAAAATCGAAACCGTGGACTAATCCGGCACGGTTCTTGTGACTAGGGCTGGCTCTATTTTCCCGACCCCTCCGGACCGGTTCATATGCCCGGCAACGCGAGATCTCGCGTTGTGGCGACTTAGTCGCCAATTTTAATGGCGGATGCTTTCGTCGCTTCAGGCAGGAAAAGGTGTATTTGGGGATACTACAAACCAATCCAAAGAAAGGGTAAGCCATGAACATCATTAATTTATCAAAGCTGTATGTTGAATGCGTCAGTAGGTCGTGAAAGCTTCAACTTTTTACAAATCGAATGCAGGTCAAGGCCGATCTACACTTCCAACAATATCATTTAATCTGCTCCACCCGCTTCGTTGCGTGTTCGCACATAAAACGCTGTATTTCGGGATACTAGAAGGCCCATCCCAAGAAAATGTAAGCCATGAACAGCATTAATTTATCAAAGCTGTATGTTGAATGCATCAGTAGGTCGGTAAAGCTTCAACTTTTTACAAATCGAATGCTGGTCAATCTCAATGCAAATCTACACCGGCGAAGAATCATAGAATGTCGATCGCCTCCGCTCCATTGCGTGTTAGCACAGAAAACGCTGTATATCGGGATACTAGAAACCCCATCTCAAGAAAATGTAAGCCATGAACAGCATTAATTTATCAAAGCTGTATGTTGAATGCATCAGTAGGTCGGTAAAGCTTCAACTTTTTACAAATCGAATGCTGGTCAATCTCAATGCAAATCTACACCGGCGAAGAATCATAGAATGTCGATCGCCTCCGCTCCATCGCGTGTTAGCACAGAAAACGCTGTATATCGGGATACTAGAAACCCCATATCAAGAAAATGTAAGCCATGAACAGCATTAATTTGTCAAAGCTGTATGTTGAATGCATCAGTAGGTCGGGAAAGTTCTGCATTTTGCAAATCCGACAGGCAGGTCACACGCATGTACGTCAAAGCGTCTCAGTTGTCATAGGCTCACCAAAGGGACGTAACTCTAAATTCTGACTTTGCTTCGCGTAAAATGGACATCGCTCCAGTTCGCGGTGTGGGTGTAATCGTTGCGTGTGGCTGTCAACCCGCTTTTTACACGCACGGTCAGCCGGATCGGGAGCAAAACCAGCTTGAAAAACGTAACGTGTGTAGGCGCCTTAAGAAACGTGAGGAGAGTCGCCGCTCCGTGTTGTGATGGAGACACGTTAAAAAAACTCCTGCAAAGTCCTCTTCCCCAACATCAAACTGCTGTATGAAGAACAGTATTCCTCTTCTGATGAAAGAACAATCTTCGCTGAATTCTGAGGTCATTTTCGTCGTATGGAAACCCTTTTCTCAGTCGACGTGTAACGCTGGCAGAGTGTACCAACCTGAATCCACACAGGTGGTTGTGTTATGTTGTGTGTTAATACACAACAAGTGTCTATGGCCTTTATAATCTCTCCTACCAAGGAGTAGCCTTGAGAGAGAGAGAGTGTGTGTGTTGGTCCGAGTGGCCAGTGTTCTTTAGACAAAAGTTCGTCCGTGACACACTCCATAAACAGCGTCGCACATTGGCGTGAAAAACTCGTAAGTACTTTTGAAATCCAGTCCATTGTCGGTTCAGAGGAAGCAATCCTCTATGTTTCAGTCAGAGGGCAGACTGATAAAGTTGATTGTCTGATCTTATTCATTTGCCTTAGAATTAGTCTGTATTCATGATGTAATTCCATTAAAGAAAATCCTTAACGAACATGGTGTCATGCCATGCGAGCAGTGAGAGAGTGAGTGAGCGAATTAATTATCACCCCTCCACTTGTGATACCCCTAGACAAGAAAACTAAGAACAATTGGCAAATTGTGCAAATGAAAGTGGAGGAAGGTGACACCCAGTGTAGTGCCAATGCGCAAAACAATGAATGAAGCCAATGTACAACCAATGCAAAGACGACCCAGTGTCAATCCAATGCAATGGCCTAATGTGGTACATAGGCGTTCGTCAATCCCGAAGGACTATGGATCTGTCATTCAGCGCGTGGATGTACGGCGCCAGTCCTGTCTCGTCTACAGCGTCTGAGGTGGCTCACAGCGAAGCTGTTGTGTTGCCAATATGCTAAACAGTAGTGCATACAACACAGTATACAATGGAGAGACAAATTCAAAAAACATTGTTGTTCCATCCCTGGTTGACAATGCTGGACCCAAGTTAGGCCAATACCTGCCTGCTATCTGGGTATGCTGTTTCAGTTGTACGGTTTGCGCAGGTGGGTAGTTGTCAACGTGATCATGAGGAGACTCATTTCTGCTTTCGAGCTGATCTTGCAATGGGACGAGAGAAGGAGGAACCCTGGTTGAAAAACATTCTGAGTGGAGTGGTTGGACTCGTTTCATTCTCATAGAGAGTATCTAACTCGTCCCGTTTTGCGACAGTTTGGTTAGTTTTTGAGCAAGTTTGTGTGTATGTGTGTGTGTCGGTCTGTCTCTCTGTGTGTTTATCTACTTCTCCGTCTTTGTGACCGCCTGTCTGTCTGTGTGCCTGTCTGTCTATCTGTCTCCAAGTGTGCCTGTCTGTTTGTCTAACTGACTCTCTGTCAACCACTTTGTCTGTGTGTCGATGTGTCTATCTCTTTTTCTATCTGTCTTTCTGTCTGTGTTTTTGTGAGTCTGTCTGTCTCTCCATCTGTCTGACTGTCTCTCGAGATGTTTGTCTGTCTGTGTATCGATGTATCTCTCTGTTTGTATGTGTATATTTCTGTCCGTGTGTCTGTGAGTATGTCTGTCAGTATCTGCGCCTGTCTGTCTGTTTCTTTGTCTGTCTGTGAATCTGCCCGATTTTGCTGTAGGGTGCCATGATGTTTGAAAATTTTTACAGGTGTCTCTTTGCTGCGGGATTTTTCTCGCCTCTTTGTACAGTGCATTGCGAAGGGTGATTTCTTCTTGATTTCCTCACCAGTCAGTGTCTGCTCTTTCTTCCTTTGATTCATTGGCAATGTTTGTAGCTGCATGATCCCTCTGGGAGCTGGTGGTGTACTTTGGATGGCAAGCTCATCCTGAGCCTTTACCTCACTCTGCCCTCTCCAAGGCGATCTTCGACATGCCCCTTGAAATTGTTGAATAGCGGATACATAGTTCTGACTTTCTTCGAAGCTGAGAGCAGGCTGGACTTGATGTTGAACTGACCACGCCCTGCTCATTCCCTCTGGCTGAACTTCTGAGGAAACTTCTTCTTTTAAAGCACAGGCACATTGAACTTGAAGATCATAAATCTGGTGACCTTGTCGTTCCACGGAGAACGGACTGCTCCTTGCTGACTCTGTAATCTCTCTCTCAGAAAATGGTGGCCTCGTGGAAATGACTTCCGAAAGAGCGCAATGTTGCTCATCCTTTGTGTTTGTGGGACCGCCATCTGCACTTACGGGTGCAGAGCAGTGTGGTGCACTGTGTTTCAGCCAGTTCTGGACCTTGACGTCACTTGGGCATGGATCGGTCAGGAGGTGGGAAACGCTACATTTGCATGCCATGAAGCCAGAATTTGTGGTGCGAAGTCGTTGGAGCTCGTCAGCAATGTTCTGGTTCTTTTTTGCGACAACGTTGATGAGGATAGTCATGAGTTCCTGTCCCCAAATCTCGCTCTCCAGGAAGGTATGAATAACACTCCACCTTTTGGGAGCTGGGACAGTAGAACAAGTGAGAAACTCATGTACTTTGATATCTATATGTTCCCCACTATGAAATGCATCAGCAACGTGCTTCAAGTCTATTTGGCGGACAATCTGACAGGAGATGCATTCGAATTTAGGCTCTGCTTGTTTGCATTCTCTGTAAGCCTGCTCAAGCGTGTCGGCTACATGACTCTGATATGTACGAAGCAGGGGAAGAAAGTGATTTACAAAAACATCCTCAGACTTCTTCTGCAGAAATCGTACCACTCTTCTTCTCTTCTCTGTCTTCCTCTCTGGTCCGGCATCCTTGACAGACTCGATCTCGGACTCGGACTCGGACAGAACGTGGAGATCGGAGTGGATGAGGTCATCGAGGAAGTCCTCTGTGACATCCATCTCTCGGAGAAGAAAGGGCAAGGACTGTTGCAATGCCCTCACGTGCACCGGCTTGTAAGACCCTGGAGAAGACAGACATTTTGTCATGACAAGATTCACACACACACACACACACACACACACACACACACACACTCACTCACTCACTCAATCACACAGAGAGAGAGAAAGAGAGAGAGAGAGAGAGAGAGAGAGAGAGAGAGAGAGAGAGAGAGAGAAGGGAGGGAGGGAGGTAGAGAGAGAGAGCTAGAGAGAGAGAGAGCTAGAGAGAGAGAGAGAGAGAGAGAGAGAATATGGATGTCAGGACATTTTCGGCAGAAAAGCAAGGTTCCCGTTTCTCTTCAACGCCCTGGCAGGCTAGTCAGAGATGGGAGCTGGCGATTATGATTAGAGTTGATTAAGGCCGTAAGACCAGGGTCATTTCAAGGCTGGATTCCTAATTCAGTTTTGGCGGGTCTTCCAGCAGAACAATTGAACCGTCTTCAGCGAGTTCAAAACAGCGCAGCACGCCTCGTGCTGAGGAAGGGAAAACGCGATCATGTGACTCCCATGCTTAGGCATCTGCACTGGCTTCCCGTAAAATTCCGTTGCCAGTACAAAATTGCTGTTTTGGCCTACCGTCATTTTGATGGTACTCTTCCTGTGTATCTTTCGGCATCCCTTCGCACATATCAGCCATCCCGTTCTCTCCGTTCAGCAAATGATAAGCTTCTCAAAATTCCTAGACGTAGTACAAAATCTTTTGGTGAGCGTAGTTTTAGTTTCAATGCCCCTGATTTTAGTTTCCCTCTGTCTGGAACTCGCTGCCGGCTGGCCTGCGTGACGCACCCACTTTATCTATTTTTAAGTCGCAACTGAAGACTCACATGTTTCGACTGGCTTTGGCTTGATCGTAGGTTTTTCTCATGGTCATGTATGTTGTTGTATTTATTCTTAGGTCTGTAAGATGTATTATGAGTTGTATTACGTGGGTAAGCTTGTTGATGAATGTCTGCGTGTGAATGTGGTTATGTCAGCGCATTGAGTTGTACAGAAGTTGATGAATGTCTGCGTGTGAAGGCGGTTATGTCAGCGCATTGAGTTGTACAGAAGTGCGCTATATAAATGCTATTCATTATTATTATTATTATTATTATTATTATTATTATTATTATTATTATTATTATTATTATTATTATTATTATTATTATTATTATTATTATT
>JAWQFJ010012252.1:20000-55000 GCA_034096865.1 Theodoxus fluviatilis
AAAGATTTTAAGTTACCTATAATCTTTGACCAGACCGACCGTTCATATGCGATTTATATAATTGTCTATGTGGATTTTAAACTCACACGTGAGCTCTGCATTCAGCGGGGCAACCAGCAACTTAAACTGCAGAGTGAGTTTTGCTAGCTCTCAAAATATGCGTCTGCTGAACCTTTCGGTTGCCTGGACGACTGCGAAAAATCGTTAGAAACATTACGTCAGAAGTCATTGACAGCAGCGGCCATATCCTCGAATGCATCGGCTGCACATGCGCAGTTTGCTTATGATGATTAGCAGTAGCCATTAAAAATATTGTATGAAGGAACCTTGTGTGTAGATTTCTTATCCCTGCGTAATGAAAGAACTACACGTGAGGCAGTACACGTTCTTTTAATTCTCTAGTCCGGCGTCACAATCACATTAAGCAAAGAGCATGATCAAACACTACATTTTACTTCGATTCCCTCAACCAAAAGCGACGAGGTCTACCGGTGCAGTGGTTTTCACTGTTGCCAGAATAATTAGATTCTGCATAATTTACCAGATACTTGCATTTCTATTTGCTTTTGACTTAACGGCGACTCATCTTGTCACTGTCTCCATTTTCTGGGGATTATTTTAAGATGCGATTGAGGTAACGTCTTCTGCAGACATGCTAAAGCATTTCCTCAGTTCTACTCGGGTCCTTGGGTAGCGAACACCATTACTTAATTCTCTGTGGAGAAAACGCGAGCCACTGGGCCAATGACAAAATAAATATAATGCAAAATTGGTTGTCATACACTGTTACATAAGATACACAAATTCATAGAATTAGAAAGAATTGAGATGTAAAATTTGCCAAGACGCTTACCTGAGCAACTTGTCACCTGCAGAGTACGCCCGCGCTGCGACCTTGTTTAGTCAAAACCAGCGGTCATTCAGCGTGGCTGAGACTAGTGAATACAGTCTCAGCAACAGGTTGGTCACGTGATAGCCTAAATTCTTCCATAACATGCATACCACCGTTCTGAACAGCCACGCTGAATGCCATATCACATCGTGAGTGTATTCCTCCGCTTGTTGTGATACACTCCATACTGGCAGCCATTTTTCCGTCAGTTCATTTTCTAAACATCGATTTCCCATGAATGTAAAACTTGTATGCGGTAAAATTCGAATCACAAGAGTGTAATATTGGGAACTCTACTAATTATAAGGACTTTGAATACAACAGCAATATTTATACTTCATTGAGCGAGTTCGGAGGGTCAGAGTCGATCTCTGGTTGTGAATTCTTGTCAGCAAACCGTTAGATGACAACTAAAGACGCTTCAGCGTTTGTGTGAACAGTGATTACACGTACCTTGTCAGCAAACCGTCAGATGTCAATTCAACACTGTCTAGTCTCGCTGGATAAGCAGTGAATCAGAAAATGGCTTTAACTTCAGCTCCAAAGAAAAGAAAAAGAACAGAAATGACACCCAAAGACAAAGTGGACTTGCTTGATCGCTACCGAGAGCTAAATTCTAAAAGTTTGAGGGAGGGTGCTGACATTTTGGGTGTGTCGGCATCATTTCTGTGCCAGACACTGAAAAAAGATGATGAACTTAGGGCTGATATCGCAGAGGGCTCCAGTCAAGGCCAAAGGAAGCGTCGGCGCTGCGGGAAGGATAAAGAGACAGAAGATGGCTTAAAGCGGTGGTTCGACTCTATCCAAGCACGCAACACACCTGTAAACGGCCCAATCCTGTGTCAGAAGGCGGAACAGATTGCTTCCCAGCTTGGTCGCTCCGAATTCAAAGCTACAAATGGGTGGTTTAACAGGTGGAAGAAACGCAACGGCTTGGTGAAGCGGGAAGTGCCGGTTAATATAAACGCCGCTTATTAAAAACACTTTTGTTCGGTCCCAATGTGTTTTTAATAAGCGGCGACTACTGTATATACACAATCGCACGTGCTCAAGGCAGCTTGCAACCTTATAGACACGTTCGCGCTAAAAGTAGTTCTCAAATGATTTCCTGAAAATCTCATAGATTAGTTTTATTAGAACACCAAATTTGTGTTTATCTATCGGGATAAATAATTGGAGTGAAATAGAATCGCCTCTTTTTACTCTCAATGGTCTTCTGATCATGTTGAATTTTGATTGGTAGAATCATTGGAATGTGGATTCGAAGTCACGTGACCAACCTGTGTCAGAGATAGTATCTCTGTGTTCAGAATGAACCAGCGGTATGCCGAAATGTAGGCCTACAGTGGGACAGCTCAGGGTGGCAACGATATCACGCCAGCCAATCGATTGCTAGTTGCAAGTAGAATAAGATACCAGGGTCCTACCACCTGGAACGGACTCCCCTTCTCAGTGCGTCATGCAAACACTGCAGCTTCCTTTCGGTCAAATCTGAAAACCCACTTGTTCTCTAAGTCCTATTGAAAATATTTCGTACTTGCTGAATGTTTCAGGCTCATGTTTGTATATAATGCATGTGTGTGTTTCTTCACGTGTAGGATGCATGTTGTATTATAACGTGCGTATGTGCGTTTCATGTCCAGGCTCAAACTGTATGATAATGTGTGCGTGTTTGTGTGTGTGTGTGCGCCTAGAGCTTCACCATGTACTTTTTTGACTGTGTGGAGGAACTGCGCCCTACAAATAAACATATTATTATTATTATTACGTGCAGCGCTGCAACGTGTGTGTGACACGAATATTGAGGGGGGTGCCAGGGAGGGAGAGAGAGAGAGAGAGAGAGAGAGAGAGAGAGAGAGAGAGAGAGAAAGAGAGAGAGAGAGAAAGAGAGAGAGAGAGAAAGAGAGAGAGAGAGAGAGAGTGTGTGTGTGTGTGAGAGAGAGAGAGAGAGAGAGAGTGTACCTGAGTGTGTGTGTGTGTGTGTGTGTGTGTGTGTGTGTGTGTGTGTGTGTGTGTGTGTGTGTGTGTGTGTGTGTGTGAACATTCGAACTTGAATTATATTGCATGGTGCCTGAATTAGAATTCTCTACCTCGAACAAAAACAAATGGACATTATACAGGACTCGATTGCAACAGGTAGTGGACAGTGCGACAGCATTCGGCACTCTTTCAGGTTCAAATGCCACATCAAGAGGGAACACTGCAGCGCTGCACGTCAGCTTGTTACAACCCTGGAGCAAGCCGCCGGGTGGAGCGGTCCCGCTGCTAGCCTGTTGCGCGTTGCATAAACGCGAGGAAAGCAAGGATCTTGGGAGGTAGAGGCCGGTGTCAAAATGAGTCAGCATTTAGAGGGTCAGGGTGACAACAGGAATTGTCAGACCTGTTGTCGCTTAGTACCTCTAAATTTATCCCTCCAGGTTTACTGGAGGTCCTACAGACTTTATTAGTCTGTCTGTGGGTCTGTGTGTCTGTCCCGTCTCCACGGCCTATATCTCAAAAACTACTGGACGGATTTCCTTGAGATTTTGCACACTGACTGGAAGTTAGGTCCCATTCAATATTATCAAATTTTCAGAATCGAGGTTTGAAAAGAAAGTGACTTTTTTTACATTTTGGTGTTTCATTGAAAACGATTCAGCAGACTCCATTTTGCAAAATTTGTGACGTGATCATTTGACGTCGTATAACGTGACGTCATTTGCGAGGAGATTTATGAAGGAGGGTCAATAGAATAGAATAGAATAGAATTCTTCGGCTTGCTTAGGCGTCCAGGGCCTATCGCGGATTCTGGTAGTTCTCTGGCTGTATTTTTGTTGTTCTTATGGATACTAGCTGGTCTTTTACCAGGCCTAGTATGTCCTCAGATGTCTTAGGCCGCGAGACCTTTATCTGATCTTTTGATCAGTACTTATGGCTACTCTCACTTTTTACTACCCTAGTTCTAACGATCTTAAAAGATCGTGTGTATTCTCTATACTTTTCTTCCGGTGGCTTATGAGTGGCAGAGAGTGGTATACGTGGCAACAGCAGCGGGTGGCCAACATCATCACAGTACATGTAGTCTTTGAACATCGTGTCAATTCTTTTTTTGAAGCTGTTTAATGACGAACACTGAATTTGAGAACACTGGTAAAGGAGAAAGAATTATCCCTCATGGTTTACTGGAGGTCCTACAGACTTTATCTGTGTGTGTGTGTGTGTGTGTGTGTGTGTGTGTGTGTGTGTGTGTGTGTGTGTGTGTGTGTGTGTGTGTGTGTGTGTCTGTCTGTCTGTCTGTCTGTCTGCCTGTCCCGACTCCACGGCTTATATCTCAAAAACTACTGGACGGATTTCCTTGAGATTTTGCACACTAACTGAAAGTTAGGTCCGATTGAATGTATCAAATTTTCAGAATCGAGGTTTGAAGAGAAAGTGGTTGACGGTCGTAATACGATTTTTTCCATTCATGGTCGAAACTTCGGCTTCGCTGGCTTCGAGATCATTTTCGCCTTGCAGACGACTGCTTCGTATTCAAATCATCACTGCAAGGCAGCGCGAAATTGACCGAAGTCGATTAAAAAAACTCGTATTCATACACATAATAAACCAATTCGATTTTCTTTCTCAGATTATTCAGACTTTCTCCGATTATTTCGACCGTAAAATAGCAGTGATTTGACATTCGGCGTCACCGTGTCATGTGACTGTGATAGTTTCGTCTGCAACTCGCACTTACGTTATGGTTGAAGTAGATTGATGTTTACTTCGTCCGCTGAATGCTGTCAAGACTAATGCTCGAATGAATGAAGTATGATTTCCTAATTTTTCAGGATTAATACAAATGTATATCAAATACATCAGTTCAATTTAATCGAGTCAATTAATCGAGTACATGTCCACTAGGTCAAAAATGTGTTGAGTGGAACGCAAGTCAGAAAAGTTACACTTGCAGTCTAAACAACAAAATGAATACAGTGTTTGTATTGAAAAATCAGGTCAATCTTTTCGTCGTTTGGTTCCACGACAAGAGTATGAAATCTTGTTTCCAGCGAGATTAGGAGCTTCTGCAAACATGGCTGACAACGGTCAGAATGGTTATAGTTGCTTGATTTTTTCCTTGTCAAAACTTGTTATACCTTCAGATTGTAACCACCATAAGATTTTCTGCAACTTTTCAAAGCAAATCTAGCCTAAAAACCTACCAGTTATGCATCGTGTTATCAGGATTGACTCGTTGCTTGTAGAACGACGGTGCTCGGTAGCAGTACCACACATGCACATGTCTGGTGTGAACATCTATAAAGTATAATACACTTCCTCCTCTGTGTGACTGTGTGAGTGTTAATTCAGCGTCTATGACATGCCAAAGGAAAACAAAACATGTCATAATAGGAGCTTTCCTGAACCTATCCATCATGTTTTAAATATATGGTCGATTGTTCCTGGGCCAATACCTTAGAAATGGATTTACATGCTTTACAAACACTCCATCAAAGCAATTCTCTAATGGCTCAGCTGGTAGAGCGTTCGTCTCTTGGTCATGCATGACCAGGTTTGATTCTGCGCTGAAACTTTTTTTTCTTCTCTTTTTTCGAGAGGTTGTGGGTTCGAACCCGACCTGGGTTTTTGTGTTTTTATGTGTGTGTGTGTGTTTTCCCCCTCTTTTCTCGAGAGATTGCGGGGTCGAACCCGATCTTTTTTTACATTTTTTTTTAATATGCCAAAACCTGGAGGTTCAGCGCCAGCGGTTTTTATTTACATCCGACCCCGGCACTTCCCCTCTTGTGTGAACATGTGATAGGTGCAAATGTAAAGACTGTCAAATGTGGACACTTGTTGACACCAGCTTATTTCTCGCAAGATCCTTGCTTTCCTGGAGTCTATGCATCAAGGGTCGGGGCTGTCCCGGGAGGTATACGATATCTGCACACCGCTGGCTTTGACTAAACTAGGTCGCAACGCTGTCGTGCCTGATGAATTCGGGACGGTTAAAAAAGAGTAAAGGTGCGGTATTATGTAGCGCCGTATTACCTATGACTGGGTTTCAACCACTTTACACTTTACCCCCTCATCACTGGACCACATGTTCAATCCTTCACTGACACACGAGGAAAAAGACAATGACAGATATACGCTGTGTCAAGTACCAACACATTCTCCACTCCCTAGCTAGGGAGTATTCCAACCCGATGCTGGCTCATGGCCGCATACAAGGGTTACTCACGCTACAGTGTACCATTGCTGTCCTCACAGGTGCCCGGTTTTACTCCAGGGTGGAGAGAAACTATCTGACTTCAGCACCTTGTTCAAGGATGCAACTCCAGGATCCGCAGTTTCAAACACTGCACCCACTAGCCACAAGCGACTGCAGGTCAAGCGCGTTGACCACTCGGCCACTGAGCCTCAGGTAGGATACAGAGAAAGTGGAAATACGGGGGTGGGGTCGGGGGTGGAGGAGATGGGGGTGGAGGGACATGGGGTGGGGGAGCAGGTATTAAACAATTCTTCCCAATTTTTACTTTTACTATGAGAAATGCACACAAGAAGAGGGAAAATCCACCCGTGCTATTTTTGAGCTACACTCATCGACTTGGTCATCAAATGCCAGTTTGTCCCATGACCCACTTATACTTACACTCGTGCTCTCAAAGGCATGGCAGTTTTATTCTATGCGTTCTGTGAACCCGAGTCAGTATTGACTCTGGCACAGTTTGCAATGAATGCGTATGTCAGGGAGCAGATCGGCTATCCCACAAGCCTCTCATGTGACCTCCATTTGCATATATCGGACGAAAATCTTCCATCACGTGATGTCAATTGGGCTAAAGACACTTTCGCCGGTAAGCGAAGTCTTTAGTGAACTAGAATGATTTCTTTGTCACTTTAACAACGTGCACTGAATCGCTCGGCAGGTCACGAAAGTGTGCAGCAGCTATTTGGGGGGAAATGGCTTGCATTTGACATTTGCTGCAATGCTGGAAGGCAGAGGAAATTGCACAACTTTGCCTCGGGGTTGCGCAATCAAATAATGCGACAATATTTCGAATGTGACTATGATCTACTCTAAATAAAATCACCTTCTATAGAGCACATAAGAACATCCAGAAATATCAATGAAAATGTTTTTTATCTTGTATTTCAAAGCGGTACCGTTTCAACAACTCCCTTCGATATGAGTCCTTGCTGAGGTGAACGTTATAAATAGACACACGTCATCACCCTAGTGACTGGCAAACTTGCTCTACAAACGTCTCTCCCCCAGGAGTGGTAATGCACAAGTCCATGTCTGTGAGTAGGCAGTGTTGCGAAGCAGCAAAGAAGGCAAACAAGGCACTTGGCCGGGTGAAGAGAACTGTGTTGAACAGGAGTAAGGAGGTGGTGTTGCCACTGTACAAATCCCTCGTACGTCCGCACTTAGAGTACTGTATCCAAGCATGGAGACCGTATCTGAAGAAAGACATCAGTACCCTTGAGAGAGTGCAGCGTAGAGCAACACAGATTGTAGATGGCTTGTGGGACTCATCATATGGGTGCAACCTACAGTCACTTGAAGAGAGGAGAGGCAGAGGTGATCTGATTCAGTCATTCAAGTTTATGAAAGGTGCCACACAACACTTTCTTCACTCCAGCAGAACAGACATATTCTACCATAGAGGTCATAGTGCTAAACTTTCAAAGGACAGATCACGCTTAGAAGTGCGGAAGAACTTCTTCTCTCAAAGAGTTGTTAATCCATGGAACGCTCTACCACAAAGCATTGTTGATGCTGAAACGACAAACCAGTTCAAGAATTACCTAGACAAAGAGACTCATAGGGGGTTAAAATAAGTCTAATACTTCCTACCCCGACGGCTGCGCTCAGCGGCCACTCAGGTAAATTCAGGTAAATTCAGGCAAAGAGGGTTTGTTGAAAACTCGGCCGCTGTAGTTTGTCCACGGGGACACGCCTTATAGCATCTCCCGCTACTTTCCGTGAGAGCCATGAGAATCGATCTCGCACTACTAGATCTCACAAGGAGCGGCCCAGTTTTAGCAACCTAAATGCAGTATGTCTTGTTGATAACATAATAAAGCACTGCATCTAGTCACCGAGCAGGGATGCTATATATGTGTGCAGCGATGTATCGTGTTTTGGATGCCCTTCCCAATGAAAATCATGGGGCATACAAAACTCTCGATGCCGTATTTGCAAGGCCAACACGATATAAAGCATCCCCAAATACTAAAATCCCATGATGCCATGTATATGTTGTGAAGGTGCTGGAATGTGCTAGAATGTCGGAGTGGTTGCATTTGCCAGCTTTGACGAGCCCCCTCGGCATGTCCGTTGCCTAGTTACGTGACATAGCCAGGGCCCGGCCGCCCCTTGAAATGTCACGTGACATCTATAATGTCATATCCTCGACCGTAGAGCATCCTATAGCGCTGCCTCCAAGACAATGGGCGCGTTTGTTTGGCCCAAAATCTCGAGAGAATCGCGAGGGCAAGGCGTTTCCTACGTCCCTCGCTCATAAGGACGCACTCGCCGGGAAGGCGGGAGGCCGAGGGAGGTCCGGTGTGACATCGCCGATGGTAACTAATCGCGCATAGTTCTGCGCATGCGTCAAAACCGAAAGTGACGCGTGTATCGCGCCTTGTTCAAAGGTGATGTGCCGCGAGACTTTAGATTTTGTGTTTTTCGGTTAATGTGTTCATTTATTGACCGAAAAACACAAAATCTAAAGTCTCGCGGCACATCACCTTTGAACAAGGCGCGATACACGCATCACTTTCGGTTTTGACGCATGCGCAGAACCATGCGCGATGAAGTTACCATCGGCGATGTCACACCGGAGCTCCCTCGATCCTTCCCGCTGCAGTGACCCGAATAAGCCAAAATGGCGGAGACAGTGCGAGCAAAGATTATAAGTTACACAAAGATAGCTCATGCCGAGCTTTTGCTATATAAACTTACAAGACGCTCGGAAACGCAGCGCACCAAGCGGGAAGGAGCATGGGTGAATCTAGGGAAGTAATCACACCGCTTAGTGACATGTAAAACTGTTTATTTGTCGACGCGTTTCTGATGCGTTTCGATCATGTTTGTGAATAAATTTACGGTGTAATGTGTAATAAAATGATTTGCTGCAATACTGTGGGTGTTTTGGCTTTGTTTTTTTTGTAGCAGGCGTTGTGAAATCGAACTTGGCATAGGCCTAGTTGTACATCATCTAATTTTCATTATTATCGAAGAATGCAAGCTTGTTTATCAACGTATACACCCCTGTGGAATATCTTTAGGAAATGCAAAGCAATACATACCTGTCAAGAAGGTGATTTGCGGCCAGAAAGTCATTCGATGATGTGAATTCAGTTAGAACATCAGCGTTCAATCTTAATCCAAATTCAAGCGATCAAGCAAGACGGCGAAGAAAGCTGCCTGCTGATTGGTTCCCTGTATACACAAAAACAGAAGGTATCTATTACGTCGTGGACGAACCACAGTCAGATCAGATGGGGAATACGTGTGATTCAAGGTTCGTCTCTTTTCTAATTAGCCTAATTGTTTCAGAGCATCTGGAGTTCTGTTCGGTACTTGTTTGTGTGAGGGTACGGATTTTGGAGGAACCCGGGCCTACTTGGCAAGAGGCTTTAATACCGTTCTCAGCCAAAGATAATGGAGGAGAGGAGCTGGTAGTAAAAAGAGGGTAAAACAAGCTGAGTAGGGGGGGGGGGGGGGGAATGGGAGAAAGAAATTCGGAGGAGTCCATGTCCGGAGGCGGACATGGAAGTGGGTGGAAACCACTTCGCTCAGTGGTGGACATTATGTCATGTACGTGGGCACTGCCATGTAAAGGAGAATAAAGAAGTTTAGAAAAATCAGTTGCCTTGACTTCGTCCTGTCCACGTCCCACCAAAGCTACAACACCTCTTCTGCCCCGCTCGAGTAAGTATCAGAAGAGGACATGCAGGCAAATTCTTGCATTGTATTGTAAAACCTTCCTCGCCAGATTACACCCAAAACACACTGCCTCGACGTTAAAACATGGTTTCCTTTGTTGTCGTGGTGACCTGCAACACAAGAATGTATTCCCTTTTCCCTCTAAAAACTGCCATACGAAGATGTACATTTATTACCCATACGAAGATGTACATGTATTACCCACGGGCTGAGTAACATTTATCGAGTTGGACTGCTCGGTTCTGTAATCATGTACGTAGGAGTTATGCCCCCTTGATCTCTCTCTCTCTCTCTCTCTCTCTCTCTCTCTCTCTCTCTCTCTCTCTCTCTCTCTCTCTCTCTCTGTCTCTGTCTCTCTGTCTCTCTCACTCTCTCTGTCTCTCTGTCTGTCTGTCTGTCTGTCTGTCTCTCTCTCTCTCTCTCTCTCTCTCTCTCTCTCTCTCTGTGTCTCTCTATGTCTCTCTCTGTTTCTCTCTCTCTCTCTCTCTCTCTCTCTCTCTCTCTCTCTCTCTCTCTCTCTCTCTCTCTCACTCTCTCAAGCATATCTGACATTTTTTTAATGCCCCATTGGAACAAAGCAATGTTCCTCTGAGAGTCCGACACAATTTTTATTATATATCACCTCCACTGCAGACTATATCCGCAAACATGGTAGACATGGTGAACAAATGCAAAATGTCTTCTGATCTTCGCGGATGATATTGCACTGCTGTCTACAACCCCAGTAGGCCTACAGACACAGATAAATAACCTTTTCCATGCATCTGAACAAATTGGCCTCAAAGTTAATATTACCAAAGCAAAGGTCATGGTATTTCGGAGAAGAGGATTCCTCACCCAGGGGGGAAAATGGTATCTAAACGGTTCTAAACTAGAAGTCGTAAACTCGTTTAGATATCTTAGTTACACATTTACGACCAGTCTCTCAAAATCAGGAGCATTAGACAGAGCTACCACAATAGCCAAACAGAGAACATTTGCATTACTAAAGATGCTATGGACTCTCCGCAGTCACACACCAAAATTATATTTCAAACTTTTTGATGCCCTAATCCAACCCTTGTTGTTATATGCATCAGAATTGTAGGGACTGCACCCACCAACCACCACTCACCACCCACCCACCACCCACCACCCACCACCTACCACCCACCACATCAACCACCACCCACCACCCACCACATCAACCACCACCCACCACTCACCACATCAACAACCACCCACCATCCACCACCCACCACATCAACTACCACCCACCACCCACCACATCAACCACCACCCACCACCCACCACATCAACCACCACCCACCACATCAACCACCACTCACCACCCACCACATCAACCACCACCCATCACATCAACCACCATCCACCACCCACCACATCAACCACCACCACCCACATCAACCACCACCACCACACACCACATCAACCACAACCAAACCACCACATCAACCACAACTACAACCACCACATCAACCACAACCACAACCACCACATCAACCACAACCACCACTCATCAACCACAACCCCCACTGATCAACCACAACCACCACTCATCAACCACAACCACCACTCATCGACATCAACCACCACTCATCAACATCAACCACTACTCATCAACTTTAACCACCACTCATCAACATCAATCACCACTCATCAACATCAACCACCACTCATCAACATCAACCACCACTCATCAACATCAACCACCACTCATCAACATCAACCACCACTCATCAAACACCACTCATCAACCACCACTCATCAACCACCACTCTTCAACCACCACTCATCAACCACCACTCTTCAACCACCACTCTTCAACCACCACTCTTCAACCACCACTCATCAACCACCACTCATCAACCACTGCTCAGCAACCACCACTCATCAACCACCACTCATCAACCACCACTCATCAACCACCAATCATCAACCACCAATCATCAACCACCAATCATCAACCACCAATCATCAACCACCAATAACCAACCACCAACCATCAACCATCAATCA
Organism: Theodoxus fluviatilis; assembly: GCA_034096865.1. Lineage (NCBI taxonomy): Eukaryota > Metazoa > Mollusca > Gastropoda > Cycloneritida > Neritidae > Theodoxus > Theodoxus fluviatilis. Next base: position 31,832 of record JAWQFJ010012252.1, read on the forward strand.
TCAATCATCAGCTTCATCATCATCATCATCATCATCATCATCATCATCATCATCATCATCATCATCATCATCATCATCATCATCATCATCAATATCACCATTATGACAATAATAATAATTAATAATAATAATTATAAAAAAACACTAACATACATCATAGCTTAAATCAATACCATTTTCAACAACAGTTCACAACTTGCAGTCCAGACCTATTCCTCTCTCAACGGTGCAACCATTTGTCATCGGAGTGATAATGGCGAGAGGCCACAGGCGGTATGGCAGGGCCACAGTTCATAGACAATTTGACAAATACTGTGTGTCGGCATGGGCATACAACCTAGAGACTAACAGTCTTTACAAGCCCCGGCTCTCAAAGGAAATAACCACAAATAAGTAACAACAAATAAACACAAAATATTTATCAAACGCAACCAACACCGAGCAGTGATTCTGAACCCTTTTCATCAACAAGTTCACTAGTGGACAAAAGCTACGATGCAGGGTTCACTGTACTGGAAGAAAAGTTGCATGTTCAAATGTCAGGTCCATCACATATTCTGAAGCAGAGTCTTACTGCTCGGCAACTACGAAACTGTTTACTACTTCGTCTTGTCATGTTTTGGATGATCTGTCAGCGAAAAGCAGTCAGGGCAGTACGCTGCACGTGCACACGCCGAATACGATATCCAAGATGTTAGGGGCTGAGCACAACTGTCGCACCATGCACGTACATGCTCCGACCCGTCCACTCCTTTCTTCAGCTGCTGAATGACCTCAGATGCGTACATGGGTTCAATGACCATCGAGCTTCCAAACGCACACTGCACAATCTTGTCTTGGCCTCGTCGATAGATTGATGCACCTAGAAGAACGTCGTTAGCACGATTGTCAGGAGAACTTGACGAGCTCTCTCGGGGTGATTTTCGTGCAGACACATCACACAGTAGCACATCCTTCCCCACAACTTCATGTGTCGTTGCCGGCGCGGCAGGGGTTGCATTATATAGCGTGGGGCACACGTGCAGCACATCGTTTTTTCGCTTGTTCGTTCTTCGGACTGGTAGGGGTTGTCAGGTACTTGGGAGAAGACTGCATCCCATGTGACGGAAGTGTAGGTGGGTTCTGCAGTTTCTTCCTCTTGAGAACTTCCGCGTCGTCTTATGAAGTATGCCTGCTGCCTCTGGAAATCACATTCTTTCTTCGATGGGGATTTAATGTTCTTGTCGCCGAAGTCGCTGCATCGCCGCGCACTCTCTCTCCTGTTTGCAAATGGACTCTTCCACTTTAAAGTAATAGTCGTAAAATATAAATTTGCATCAATATGCCAGAATTTTAAGGAATGCGTTCTTGAAAGTGCACTCACGGCATGTTGTACTATCAGAGGAAGAGTCTCGGCCATCGTATCGTTCCTGTAGCCTACTCGGTCTTAATCCAGATGTACGGTAGTCTACTCGGGAGCTCAGCCAAACACAACCTGCCTCTGTGGCGACGAACGAGAGAGACTCTCTCTGAGAGAGAGAGAGAGAGAGAGAGAGAGAGAGAGAGAGAGAACATCTATGTTACCATTCTGAACACAGAGATATAATAGTCTCAGCCACGCTGAATGCTATGTTACAAGGCAACAGGTTGCCAAAAACGGGAGCGAATAACTCAATACGAGAGGCTTCGCTCTCGGCTGCATTCTGCTGAGATCTGCTTTGCTTATGATATCCACTATTCTGCAGGTACAAGAGATGGGACCACAAGACGCTTCCATTGCGCGGATGTCTTGAGAAGATTAGGAATGCCAGAAATTGTCGAGCGACGGGGTCCAGTCAGCAGTTAATCTTGACAATCACATGGGTACGCCGGGGAACAGTCACTGAATGTGACTGCACACCATGACACACACATCAAGCATTGGCCTGTAGCGACCAGAGTTCAAAGTCCCCGGAAGAAATTTTAAATGAAAATGTTTACTGAATAAAGATGATGATGACGATCATTGTTGATTTTGTGGTGGTTGTTGTTGTTGGTGGTGGTGGTGGTGTCGTCGGCGTTGTTGTTGTTGAAGCGCTCATCGTGCAACAACAGTTTCGTTGGATGGGTCATGTGGTGAGATTGACAGATGACGTCTGGCCCAAGTAAGTCTTTTATTCTGTTCATCAATAGAAAACAACGGCTGGACGACCTCTCATGCGCTACAAAAACTCGCTTAAAAAGCCCTTAAAGGAAACCGCCATCAAGACAGTCTGTTGGGCATGATGGCTGGCGAACGCATATCCAGGAGAGCAGTAATAAAAGAGTGTGAAACGTTTTGAGGATCAATGTTTGCTTAATCGTGACAACAAAAGATGTATACGAAAACGGAGTATGCAGCACTTAAAATTAGAGACTCAGCCGTTGTCTGTCCTTGTTGCCTCAGGCTCCTTATTTATCATGAGTTTGGCACTGCTGTTTTGTCTACAGTGCTAGGACGTCTTTGTTGAAAATCCACTATCATTTCTGCATATGTTTGCGCGCGCGTGTGTGTGTGAGTGTGTGTGTGTGTGTGTGTGTGTGTGTGTGTGTGTGTGTGTGTGTGCACGCGCGTGCGTGCATGCAATATGTTGCAGCGGTTAAGCATGACTTTTAGACAGTACAACCAGGGGAAAAGTTATGCTAGCATCAAGCTTTTGTAAGCGTTTCAACTGCTGTTCAAATTGATACAGACTCATGCACTTTTCATTCAAAATTTTGGGCTCTCTTCTTTCATTATGTGAAACAATTTCCTACAGAAATGATGACGCAGGAAGAAACGCCATGCCGTGTCAACGGAAGCTGATGCAGCTGGGGCAGGGGCAAAGAACTCTGCAGTGCACTCTGACACCGGGGTCACCTAGTCGGGGTCTGCACGTTCCTTACACTTGGCGGGACTGAGGATGAAGGAGGTCGGCGCTTTTTCCTCCGCTGCGGCGAAGTCAGTCGTCAAACTGCATGTTGATCCCACATACAGCTGGCGGAGCGGGAGGAGAGCACCACGCGTGCCCGAGCAAATGGGGTCGTCCCGGTCCTCTGTAGGAACACCACGTTAACCAGAAAACCAAATTTCCGGGTCGCCCCAAAGGCGGATATTTACTGCGTGTAACTCAGGGAGCGGAGTCCAGTCGCTCCAGGACAAACTTTCCTTGTTGGCGTCTGGTCTCTTATCCCCGTACACGCAGCAGTGGACAGACTGGCCTGAACACTGAACCATCTGAGATCTTCCACGACCACCCCCACCCCCACCACTGTTCAACTGGTCGATATTTCACCAGGGGAAAAGTGGGCTATTAAACAGCGTAATGCACATTTGTTTTGTACATCGAAGGAGATGTGTGTTCATTGATCATTAGAGTAATGGAGTTATTGATTTGTCAGCTTTTCTATTTATCAAGGGTTTATCAATATTTGATTATATGTTATCATTACAATGGAAGGATTTTCTATGTACTTTTGATCGTTTGTTTGTCTATTTCAAATAAGTGATAATGTAATTCAGGCACTTTCCGATGGCGGCAAAAGTGCTTAGTTTTGCACAGTTTACATTGAGTCCGTCCATGCGATTAATTATTAATACCATGCAAATGCGTGAAATAAGCAAATCTTCGTTCGTCCTGGCGATTCACTGACACCGAGAATTACTAAGCAGCCAGGCGTGTTAATGTGAATTGACTACATTTTAAAAACACAAATCAAAACGCAATTTTGTGCAGACTACCTAAGTTATGTCGTTGGGATGGGAGTGAGAATGGAAGATGAGAACATTGTTTACTTTCTTCTATTCTTCTTCCAATTTTGCTGTAATGTTAAATTTTACTCTGTAGGACAGGTTGAAAATACATCCTTATTTAAACCGCCTCACTGAATCAAAAGAAAGTTATATCTAACCCGGAACGGCAATATTGTCTGCGACGGAGAAGTAGCTCAAAATAGAAACTTCCAAATAAAGTTCACAGAAATGACTGAGAGCACAAGGCTTACCACGCATTGAGGAAACCTATAACGAAGGCGCGTACATAGTCACGCTAATCTGGAGAGTAAATTGTGGTCGGACGGATTTTCCTGCCCTACCTCATTCCACCTTCTTTCCACATCCGGTCTCGCTCTTGTCAGGAAAGTCGCAAACCGGATGCACCAGGCGACTCGAAACTGCTCTCTGTCCAGCAAAAGGAAAGTATCGGACTGAGGAGCAGAAGGAAGTCTTTGCGTTGTTGTGAAGAAAACTCAATCTTGTCATTTGAAGGACGAGGAACACTGTTTCGTTGAGATTGCAGACTGTCACTTCCTTTTTCGACATGACTTTACGATGTCCATGTTTATATGGAATCGTCCACAGTGTACATATAATCATGATCACACATACACACACACACACACACACACACACACACACACACACACACACTCACACACACAAACACACACATACACACACAAACACACACGCACGCACGCACCAACACACACAATCACACATAAACACACAAACACAAACACACACACACACGGACACACACATGCATACACACACACACACACACACACACACACACACACACACACACACGCACACACACACGCACGCACAACATGTTAAAGCACACAAAAACATTTCAGATCATGCAGAGTAACGAGTGTTCGACGTTTCTTTGTAACAACTATTCAATATTTTTCTATATCAGATTTGTGTATATCGTATTTGCATCCGAGCACGCGCCAAGGTTAAAGAACGCATTTGCACAATGTACCTATAGGAAAAGCGCTATGTTAGGGTTGTTTTGGATACAATATTCGAGGACATGTTCACGAGCACAGCGACACACTCGAAAATACCGACTACTGCTAAATAAGTGGAATATTAAACACCCTCCATCCATTGACACCGAGATGCTTGCGCATCACGTTCCACTTCGTACGTACTACGTCACAATTGTAACGTACTACGTCACAACATCCAAGCCACGTAATATCTTCCTCTCGTTCGTTGCTGAAAGCGAGCTCATAAATCGGCTTCCAACACAACGTTTCACTTTTCTCTATATTTGAGAAGATGCATTTCAAACAAAACATGCAGTCTGAACATATTGATTTTCATCGCTGTTTTGCTTCTGGACAAAAACCTAAACGTTTTTCCATTAAATTAAAATTTCAATTTCATTTGATAACGGTTTTTCTGTTAACTCGACACTTTTGTTCCTTACCTATAAAAAAGACGCTTTGAAAATGGCCGCGATAGGCCTAAATCGCTACGTTCCCTCATAAACGTGGACTGAGTGCAATATTGTCACAAAAATCCCCTGCACTGGGTGACTCAGTTTTATCTCTACGGCGTGTCCTCTTTGGCGTTACGTTTCCGTTCCCAGTCAGACCACAGCTTTGCAGGCAATCACAAAAGGGAAGTTATCGCAAGAAGAATCCGAAGTACTTTGTTATCGAGCGGTAGAGGAAGTCCCGGGTATTTCCCACTGACAGGATGTGACGAGAATTGATCAAGGATGCGCACAAGTACTTTAACGTCACCCAGGAAACGCGTGACCCGAGTTGGACAAAAGACTTTTTAGAAATATAAACCTGTCGTGACTTTGGAACCTTTTGCGATTGCGGTCTGGTACTACCGTGCGCGTATTACGCCATTTTTTCTTCTCGCACATTGCCATTGTGCATACGGTAGATAAATACAAAGCCATATGCACACATGACAGTTTTGAAGTGGTTTTGATAACTTTCGCAGGTGCTTCGGGGGGATAGCAAATTGTTGAAAGTGCACGCGTTTCCTTATCAACACGTCAGAAGTAATAATGGTGAATAGCATTTTTCTTCGGTCACGGCGCTGCGTCAATAGAACAGTCTTCGATTACACTTTATACTGAGCTTCAACCATAAATTAGAAACCCAAATTTTACAGAAGAAAGCAGAAAGATGGAAGCTCAACTTTGCGTTCAGAACCTTCAAAATGATATTGTATTAAACCAGCCAGCCAGCCAACCAACCAACAAACAAATGAACAAAGTTGCCTTTAAGAGCTCATCAAAGGTCCTCAGTGTTGTATGTGGGACACGTAATACAAAGATAAGAGACGGTTTGGCCAACAGTTGTCAAAACATAATTATTTGGTCCATCATTTCGCAAAATTTGTTTTTGAAGACTCGTATCCGCGACGTGTAAGAGTCCAGATTGAAATAATATGTCGTGTGAAATGGCCCAAGACAAAATTGAAAATTCGGAAACCAAACGTTCTTGTGTGTGTGTGTGTGTGTGTGTGTGTGTGTGTGTGTGTGTTTGTGTGTGCGTGTGTGTATTTGTGTGTGTCTGTGTGTGCGTGTGTGTATTTGTGTGTGTGTGTGCGCGTGTGTATTTGTGTATATTTGTGTGCATGCGTATATATGTGTGTATTTGATTGCATGTATTTGTGTGCTTGTGTGTGTATTTGTGTGCATATGTGTGTATTTGTGTGTGTATGTGTGTGTGTGTGCGCGTGTGCGTGCCTGCGTACGCGCATGCTTCATGGGGTCTTTTTTTTAAAATTACAATCTAGGGATTTTCTTCTCTGAACAAATTACCTACTATAGATTATGGTGTGTTAATTTTAATAAATAAAGGTAACTATTGATTCTTATCTTCTTCTCTTTTCTTTTAGGGGAGGGGGGGAGGGGGGGATCAAGGAGAGTGGGTGGGTTGGGGGTTGTTATGATAAGTACCTTGGAAGAAAACCTCCTGATGTCGAATTATTGGAAAATGCTCCAAACGGTCATCACAACGGTCCACAATAAACATTTTCATAAAACGATCGACCATCACTCTATCCATTATTCTGCCGCCGCCCGTCAAATGGTGAACGGCCTGTACGCTGTTCTCGTGAAGAAGGACACTAATGGGTGTGGGTAAATACTCCATTTCTGATGGGGAGGCAGAGAAGTTTGAGTAGTACTGATGGGGAGGCAGAGAAGTTTGAGTAGTACTGATGGAGAAGAACAGTCCGTAGGCTAATGACTAATTTCTCTAATGGAACTCATCTTTTTTAAGATTGGGATTTGGCGAAGTAGCTCGATCTGTTGGCAGCTGTGCGTGGGCGGTCAATTGGTGCCGTGGCTCTGTCCCTGCTCGGAATGAGTTGACAGTTATTCTACGTCATTTAGGCCAGGACTCTATGAAAAACATCATTCACCCCTGTTAATGGCATTGATCATTGACTTTGTTTTGCTCGGCTTTTAGTCTCACCAGTTGGTCTAGCGTGTTGGAGAAGTCTACTTGCTATTCATTGTTCTCGAATACAGTGTCCGCTTTTGCCGCGTTTCATCCATTATGATAAAAGCCCCGTCTTCTCTCAAATAAATCGATGAAAAAACATTGTTCCGATTTTTCCGTCTCCCTGGGTTCAATCACTGGGTTTCTTTATATTTGTTTTTGACAGTGGGAGAAGTTAATTGGAGGTTCCTTAAGTCTGGATGTTTATTATCTCCAGTTAATCAGCTGCACTATTTTTTTCCGGCATATTGGTTTTAACTTTGTGCCACTCGCAATTTAAAACGAGATGATCAAGCCCAAAAGTCGCATGTACCATAACACGTGACCAGCAATCCCTAAACCTCCCTAAGGAACTCAGCAAACTAATATTGCCTAGAACTTTTGAAGTCGCAGCGCTCAACCGCAAACAGCAGTGGGAACACAACAGTATTCCACTAGAATCTCGAGAGAAACTCGAGGGCTAGGCGTTGCCTACGGCGTCTCGTTCACAAGGAGGTACTCGCTGCGAAGGAAGGTGACCAAGAGCGCGTTTCTTAGGCAAGAAATCTCGAGAGAATCTCGAGGGCTATGCGTTGCCTACGGCGTCTCATTCACAAGAAGGCAATCGCTGCGAAGGAGGGTGGCCGAGGTAGCTCCGTAGGTACCTCGCCGCGTCTGGCTGCAGAGGCCCGGATGATACAAAATGGTGGAGCCCGTGCCAATCGGGTTGCCGCTCATAGACGGCAATAATATGCTTCTCACTGTATGAGAACAGAAAGTGTACGTACACGGAAGTATTTGCTATTCGAGTGTTCATTATTATATTTTGAGAAAAATGTGTATAGGTTATTTCTGGACAAACACCGTCTGAAAAAAATGTTTCGTTTGCATAGACGAAACACCGTACATGTACACTCTCTGAATTAAGTCCCTTGAATTGATCGAAGTGGATCGAGGCACATTGTTTTCGACAACATTGTCTACATTTGAACCTGGGATGCTTTCCTTTCGTTGAAAAAGTTCTCGTGCCATTCGAGATGTCACTATGGTACGGTCTATCAAGTGAAAAACTGCTGTGATGTCTGCATCGTCTGTTATTTCGTCTATTGACAACTTTTTCACCGACTTTCGCGCCAGGACGCAGCCATGTTCTCTCGGACTTCCGCCTTGCCAACTGATGATTGGCCGCTTCTTAGACGTCTTGCTCGCTCTCGGCTAGCCCTCGAGATGTGTCCCTTGCCTAAGAAACACGTTCTTGTTCTCTCGGACTTCCGCTTTGCTAGCTAATGATTGGCCGACTCTTAGACGTCTTTCGATGCTTGCCTCACCCTCGGCTTGCCCTCGAGGAGGGTACCTAGCGTTGGCAACGCGCCATAAGGTTGTGGGGGTGACGCGTGATTGCTGTCTGCGGAAATGGTTATCTCCACTCTCATCGAACCCAGGCTCTCCGAGGCGACAGAACAACAGAACTCTCCAAGATGATTTGCAGCCGACCAAATAATATGATTTATGAAATACTTGGAATTGACTTGGCCACTGCAGAGTGTTTTCGTTCCCCACAGAAGCTGCAATAAAAAAAATTTGTTTTGACTAACCAACCCACTGAATGTCCGAATATTAGAAAGTTCTAAATCGATCCCGACCAACATTCTTCTTTGTCTCATTAGGGAAAAACGGTTAAGACGATGGCACTTGCCACACCGACTCCGCTTAACTTGACCAAAAATTACTGCATACACAAGACTTTTCTGACCACTCAGTCACACATAACACCATCCAGATCGAGTCGTTTAATTGTGATACTTTCTCTCGTGGCAAAGGGACAGAGGGAAGAGGATGGGTGTGGCAGAGAGGGAAGAGGGTGGGGATGGCAGAGATGGAAGAGGGTGGTGGTGGCAGAGAGGGAAGAGGGTGGGGGTGGCAGAGAGGGAAGAGGGTGGGGGTGGCAGAGAGGGAAGAGGGTGGGGGTGGCAGAGAGGGAAGAGGGTGGGGTGGCAGAGAGAAGCAGTGAAGATATTAGAGAGCGGAACTTTAACAGCGCTGCTTTTCTCTGCTTGTTGCCGTCAGGACTGTCAAGATGGCCTGGGATAAAGTATTACAAGACATTTTCAACAACTGCTTCAGGAAGGCAGGCTTTATAGCAGCTCCTACTAAAGCCACAGAACTCCCCGACTCAGCAGAAACTCGCACCAGCAAAGAGATTCAGCCTTTGCTGACTCGCCTCTACGAACACGTGTGCCTCTCCCTCTCCTCACACCATCTGGTGACATGGATGCTGCGGTAGGTGGTGATGCATTTGATGAGCCTGAGTCGTCCCATTCTGATGAGAGAGGACGACGGATCACCTGCACATCTTGTCACATCAGATGAAGCAAAGAAGTGCCTAGAGACCCTGTCCCTGTGCTTGCTGCAAGCTGGCGTGAAGATGATGTTCTTGATTCATTTTCAGCATTCCGATCCTCATTCGAGAAATTCTAGATGGGAAGAAAAATTCAGGCCAAAATTACAAAACATTTCAAGCCTTCGTTCCTGTAATTCCCCAACAACCATCAAATCTTCCTTTGTAGAAATTCCATCAGTTTTCTTATCATTATTTTGTTGTCTCACAAGTCCTGTATCATTTCAATCAACGTCGCAGTTTCACGTGTCACGTTTCCATTGATATCTCTTTCTCCCTGTACGGGGTTCGGGGTGCAAATTGACCCACCGCATCTTCCTACGCGATTCGTAGGAGGCGAAAACTAGGGACACCGTGACTTGATTTGCGTCTACTCTAAACTGTTCCAGTGATTTTCGTGCTTAATGGCCTTGCATAGCCTACAAAGGCTGATAGGCCGTAAAACGCCATCCGTCTGTCCGTCCGTCCGTCCGTCCGTCCGTCCATCGATATCTTTCTTTGTGAATCTTTTGAAAATTCATGCACTCAACGTGCTTCGCCTTATTTCTCTTCAGTGTGGTTGTGATGGAAATAAAGTTACAAAACAAGTAAAAAGAAAACAAAAACACGGTTTATGTGCCTTGCACACACCAGTTATGCACGGTGGTTGTGGGTCGAGAAAAGTTGCGTCTCTTGACCCCCGGTTAACACGACACTCCGCTTATCACGACCTTTTTTCCTGCCCCCCTGCGATGTATATTAATAGTCGCAACGGGCGCGTGAATATTTGCCGAGGAGGCGCGTCTATTTGAGTCCATATCACTCACCATTTCCACTGAATACAGCTATGCAGGAGGATGCGGAAAGCTAAACACCAATCAAAGTGAGCTTTATAAAAACTCAACAGGAGTGAAGATGATCTCTTCCTGACAGAAGATAGTGACGAATCCGATGTTGAGTTCGAGGGATTTTCCGAGACGGAAGTGCAACTGGCGGAGGACGCCCTGGAAAACCAGCGCTCCATTGTGCTCATGACAGCGATGACGGCACTGACACAGTGACAGTTCTCTGGAGACTTCTGACGATGACTATACGACAGCCCTGGATATTAGAGTAAGTCACAGCACTTTCATTTACCAGGCGGGGAGGAGACTGGGATGGAAGGGGAGATGGGGGGCGCGTTTATTAGAGGAGGCGCGACTATTAGGGAAAATACGAGTATATACAGAGGTACACATATACATAGACAAACACATAATTATACGTAGACAGAAAGACACATATACATAGATAGACACACATAGACAGACAGACACATATGGGTAGACAGATACATATATATATAGACACACATAGACAGACAGACACACATACACACGCACACAAACACACGCGCGCGCGCGCGCAGAGAGAGAGAAAGGGAGGGGGGGAGATAGGGAGACAGACAGACAGACAGACAGACAGATAGACAGACAGACAGAGTGAGAGAGTGAGATAATCACAGAGAGAGATAGAGAGAGGGGAGAGAGAGAGAAAGAGAGAAAGAGAGATATGAGAGAGATAAAGAAAGAGAGAGAAATAAAGAGAGAGAAATAGAGACAGAGAGAGAGAGAAAGAGAGAGAAATAAAGAGAAAGAGAGAGAGAGAGAGAGAGAGAGAGAGAGAGAGAAAGAGAGAGAGAGGTGGAGACGTTTGGAATGGTAGATGACTATTGAGTAGGTCTATTCGTTCCTGGCTACGCGAGTCCAGACAGTGCCTACAGAGCCATCTCTGATCCCAGAGACACACACACACACCACTAGTCATCCTCGAACTATCATTTGATAACATTTCAGGAACGAAAATACTGAATACCTACCATGTGGACAAACCCGTCTTGGAAATAACACGCGAAATATTCTCATCTCTTTCCTGTAGACACATGAGAAAAGTCCCCAAAACACGAATACAACTGGGTTTAGAGGAAAAACGGAGACAATTATCTCGTCAGTGCCTTCTGAAATGGCTGACTATGTCAATATGAATAAGGAATGGCTCAAACTGTTTGTCGTTAATACGTGCCTTCCCAGCCCCCTCTGTTCATCCATTTGGACTTCTCTTCTGCCTTGTTTGTGGATATTGACTGCATGCCTATTGATGGCGACTCTGTCCACATTGTTATCTCTCGTCTGGAATCTTCTTTTTTCCATTCTGGAGACTAAAAATAATAACTTTAGAGTCTGAAAGGTTCGATACATACTCCTAAGCTTGCTCGAGTGTGATCGTTTTATACCCTCCCTCCCCCCCCCCTCTCTCTCTCTCTCTCTCTCTCTCTCTCTCTCTCTCTCTCTCTCTCTCTCTCTCTTCCCCCTCATACACTTCTGTGTGTGTGTGTGTGTGTGTGCTCGCGCGCGCTCGTGTGTGTGAATGTGTGTGTGTGTGTGTGTGTGTGTGTGTGTGTGTGTACGTGTTAAAAACATGTTTCCGAAGGTTATGAATGAACGTACACAAAGGGTGGACTTTTTCGGAAATGGTTGCTCCAAAATACCCATTTTCAGCAATGTCCCTGGTGTTTATCGAGATATTGACATGATCAGGGTGACGGCACTTGTACGTTTGCAAGCCACTCGATCGACACCTGACGGCCTCTCCCCTACGTCATCTCCCTGTCACGTGGCGCCATCCTGCACCGGAGACTTCGCGATAACTCACGAGACGGCGCGTGAACTATGCTTGACGTTTGAGTTGTCGCCGGAATGAGGTCATTCGACGTCCCCTTGGGAAACATTTGATAGCGGGGTCACGTGATTCTCCGGCCAATCAAACGTCGAGGAGGTGTGTGCATGCGGACCCCTGGATTTTCCACGAGAATCGATGGGTAAAACAGCGGGGTTGCCTTACACGATCTCAGAGACAGGAGACAGCAGGCAACGGAACAAGCGTCGTACAAGACAGGGAACTCTGGAAGTGACCATTACGAGGCAGCTCTCGCTTGGCGTCTTGACTGACACACGAAGTACGGTACTTCTTGAGTTTAGATAGAGATACACTCTGTGCCCCGTTGGTGCCCACGTTCTGTCGTGTTGCTGAAGAAGTCGTGTGTTGCAATGGCTCTCGATGCAGATGTCTACCCCACATGGATGCTGCTGCAGCTACGGGTGAGTAGCCTGTAAAAAAAGTATTACGTCACGCTGTACCGTTTGTCTGAACAATCTACCTGAATTTTTCATTGAAATATTTTCATATCGCATCCACGATGATTTGACCCATGCCAAGTTGGATACAAACACAATCGTAACTGTTTCCACGGACACTGAGGTTTTTTTCGATTTTGAATCATCCTACGGTACTTGCATCAACACCTCCTATCTTCAAAGTTTCATTTCTGGTGGCGTGAGTTTTTCTTGAAGAAAGGGGCGGACGGTTGCAAAAACTGTCGAGTTCAAAATGATGTTGAATTGATTACCTTTGCAGATCGTGTGAATTTTTTTTCTTTAGGTACTAGTTTAGTAATGTTAAAAAAATACATTATCCTTTTGAGTTGCATATCGAAAATATTATCTCTCTGCAACTCTTAAACAATATTTTACTGCGTTGAAGTGAAAGATCGACAACCATCTTAGGAAGTATTGGAAACGACTTGTGAATTTCTGCGCATATTCTGGTTGATTAAACCAAAATGCAACTGTACAGAGACTGACGTAAGGGAAACCGAAGAGCTCACCTTCTCGCACTCATTCTCTCTGTGTCCCTGCGTGTTTGAATGGATGTGAGTCTTTTTGCGTGCACCTATACTTGGGTGCCTATGCCGTTGTGCCTGTCTCTCCTCTATCGCTATGTGTGAATGTCTCTCTGTATATATATATATATATATATATATATATATATATATATATATATATATATATATATATATGTGTGTGTGTATGTGTGTGTGTGTGTGTATGCGTGCGTGCGAGCGCTCACGAATGCGTATGTATGTGTATCTATCGGTCCTTTCGTCTGTCCGCCCATCTGTCTCTGTGTCTCTGTCTGCCAGTCTGTCTATCCGTCTGCCTGTCCATCTGTCCATTCATCTGTATGTTTGTCTGCCCGCCCGCCCGCCCGTCCGTCTGTCCGTCCGTCTGTCTCTCTGTCGGTCGGTCGGTCTGTCAGTCTGTCTGTCTATCTGTCTACATCCTCCCCCCCCCCCTCCCCCCCCCCTCCCCCCTTTTTTAAAAATCCGTATATCTGCCTCTGCGTTTGTTTTAGCATCCTTTTATACCATCTATTCCTCATTCTTACACACGTGTGCGCGCGCGCACGCACACACACAAACACACGCACACACACACACACGTGCGCGCGCGCACACACACATTATCTCTCTCTCTCTCTTTCTCTCTCTCTCTCTCTCTCTCTCTCTCTCTGGCTGTCTGTCCATCAGTCCGTCCATCCATCCGTCCGCTCGTGTCTGTATGCCTGCCTGAGTGTACTGTATGTGTCTGTGTTCTATCTCCGTATTTCTGTCCTGTCTGCCTTTCCATGTGTCTGTCTGTCTCTATGTCTGCGCGCCTGCATATATGTCTGGTTGTCTAATCGGGTCAGAGCTGTTAATCCATATAATTATGTCGGTGAACACAGTTACTTTTAAAGAATACCTTGTTTATGCTGACTTAATGTCAAGATCGCTGGTAGTTTTTGGTAGGCCTATAGGATCCGGGTCATGGAGGACATTGTAACGGTAGGAAAGAATGTTTAGTGACACGTGTATCTTATTTTGTGTTACTCACAAACTGATTTTATCACAGTTTTCTATTGCTGTCTAATTTCCGAAAACAGTTTATCACGCGCGCTCTCGAAATTTGCCTATCGCTACTCTTCATGTCGTCAGTCGCATAATACTTCATTCATTTGCACACATAACTTGTATTGATTAAGCAGAGAGCACTCTGGGAGCGCGAACTCCCACCAAGGACGCCACACTTTCTCTTCCCTGACCTGTCTAGTGTAGTTCATTCAAGTGTCTGCTGGAGTTTATCCGAGTGTGGAAAGCTGACGTCATCAATAGTTTGACGTCGTAAACTTCATGATTTGCAATAGCATTTCTCTTTTTGGTTGTAACTCCAAAACTAGGTAACAGATACCCTCTAGGATGTAATGGATTGTCTCTTTGGTGAAACCCCGACCTTCCACCAAATTTATTCAGAACCCGTTTCGATCTTTTTGAGTTATTTTGCCGAATAGCTAACGAACTGAGGGTAAAAATAGCCTCCTTGGCGGAGGCGATGGTTTGTATTTGGTCCCCACTGTAGAATCACAAACATGCCTGGCGATGATTACATGCATACTGTCGTGTGAGGGGTTCCTCACTGAGGTAACAATACTTTTTAATTTCATAGAGAGCATTTTCATTTCACAATGGCTCCCCATTCGACATTGTGAGAAATATGACTTATACTTATCCTTTTTGTTCTGTTCCATGCGTTTAAATACGTCATTTGTTGAGCTGCTACTCTTTGCATTAGCATTCTAATCTATATTTACGGGGGTGGGGGGTGGGGTGGATGTTTTGTGTACAACAGAATATCGAAAAGATGCTACACGAGTCTATGTTAGGTGTTGGGCACCCTTTGTTTACTGACGTAGCTGAAGCCATTCAAACGCTGAAGATGTTGACATCTTTAGATTCGTGTGAGCGTTACATAGACACTTCAACTGTTTTGAAGCGTTGTGAGCGAACAGGAAAAAATCTATTAGATCCAATACGTATTTACACATCAAGGAGCCTTTGATGCTTCATAGAGACTCATATTGGCTCCGTGCAATTGTGTTTGATCTCTCATTGCTGAACCCACTGGTGGAAATGTTGGACAAGACAATTGCAAATCATGATTAAATATTGCTGTTATATGAAGTTCGTCATGCTGGACCAAATCAATTCCATTTGCTGCAGACATTTATTGGGATATATATGGGTGTCCTATCCCAGACTTAATTACGACATACAGCCCAAGAGAGACTCTACCGGACATTACTCCATTTAACCAAAGATGTGTAACCTATAATCTTTGATTTAACATCTACGGCAGAACGCCATCTTGTGAGCTGCTCTGGCCGTATGTTTATATTGTACTCGTTGCAGTCACTTCATATGCATCAGGGGGAAAAATCATCACAGTTTCGAAAATGTGTGAGAGCTCAATGGGGAAAAGTAGAAAGAATTCCTAAATTTAATTCCAGCTTTTAAAACCTAAGTTGATGTCCCCGAGATCGAGGGGAAATCATTATGACGATTTTGTTCTTGTGTGTTTCGAAGGTGGATGTTTTTGTCGCTGTTGTTGTTGTTGTTGTTGTGTTGTTGTGTTTTCGTGTGTGTGTGTGTGTGTGTGTGTGTGTGTGTGTTATTCCTTGAACGTATCGTTCTCTTAACTACTACTGTATGACGCGCGATAACACACTCTGGTTCAACAGTCCTCTCCTGCTACGGATGCATTATTTAAAACATGCTTTCCCTCCCTGTAATATTTCTTATGCGAAATACAGTGCAAGGTGAAGGAGAGAAAATGGTTAAGTCAGTGACTCTTCCCCTTTTTTTTTGGATTGGCGACGTTCTAGAAACATCTTCAGTGCACAAAGATTTCCTCTCAATCGTCGGTAAACTTTGATGGGCGTTGGTTCACCCTAGTTTTCCAATAAACAATCACTTGTACAGCCAGATATAAAACGTGTGAATAATCCTTGATCCGTTCCCTTCAGCTTCTGCATTTCACACATAGAGTTCGCCAATTTCCTTCCTCATCAGCCAAGGTGCGTGCGATTGAAGGGGCCATTGTGGTCGTGTGGAGTGGATTAGGCTCGTGTGTGTCGAGTGGTGAGGTGGTAATGGACGGAGAGCTATTGCGAGGAGGAACTGCTGAGAAACAGATAGACACATGCAGTGAATAATGGAAGGGCGGACAAGGTTTGCTTACTGAAGAACGTGGGTCTACGACATAGAGTAGCGGATGCCGAAGGCGGGGAGCCGTGACAGATAAAAGCAGAGTCTGCGGGAACATGCTCTCCTTATAGCTGTTTTTCGTTTGAAGGATTTTCTGACGCCATTTTCATGAAAAGGCATCAAGGTTCATTCGGTCACTTTTCATGTAGGTCGTCACTTATCTGTTGTTGACACCATAATTACGTAATAGTTCATTTAAGGTTCCTCAAGGTCGAAAAGTTCTTCTGCAACACAATCAATGCGGGCTCTGGGAGACTTATCGTCCCTGGCCAAAAACCTTGTGTGAAATAAACAGCAACTGTAAGAAGCGCTCAGCAGCTGCAAGTTGAATAGCATAAGGCGAGTGCCCTCTGACCTATTTCCCCTCGTTTCTAATGAGAAAATGCGGCAGAGCTTCACAGAGCGCTCGCCTTACACAACACACTACAGCTGATTATGTCCACTTCCCTTGAAGGATGTGCCGACTTGCTCGCACGTGACCGGAGATTATAGCCCCTTTGTTGCGACAAATTCGCGTAGACTAGCCAGCAGTATTCGTGACTCCCAGATCTGAAGCGAGAGAGTAAACACAGCTATAAAAAATCCGCGGCCATGACAAAAATTCGCTGCAAAGTTTCGCAACAAAAACAAAACCTCCTTCCATGTCGAACTGCACCGAATCTGGCGTCCAGGCTGTGTTTTTAGGCTTTGCACTTGGTTGTCATGGCAATGTGCCAGGGTCTCCATCGAGCCCCGCAGGCTTTGTACACAACCATTGATTTCTTTGCCCTTGTGTGAAAGAAGGAGGGAGGGGGAGGGGGGAGCGAGGGAGAAAGAGGGTAAGGTAGGGAATGGGGGCGGGGGTATGGAGTGGAGAAGGGATTGTGGGAGTGGGAGGCAGAGGGGGAAAAAGAGGAGATGGCAACTAGGCATGTAAGAATAGAAAAGGTTAATAAGAAGGTTTCGATCATGGATGGAAAAGGTGAACATGAAAGAGAAATAGACGAACATGTACACTTTCTTGACTTCTTCTCTTTCTTTCATTTGAAAGCTTGCGAGCTTGTTTTAGAAATGTCGCTACAACGCATGAAAGTACATGGTAAATCATGCTTTGTGTTAACAAACACTATTGTGCTTCTTAAACAAGATTTAAAAAACGAACAAACATGCAAACCTTAAAAACAAAAGAATCACCTACTTACCCACTCTGAATGATTCTTGTTATGATGAATTCTCTGTCTCTCACTTCCCTTCTCCGATCTATCTCACTTATCCATCCATATTCTCTCTATCTCTCTCTCTCTCTCTCTCTCTCTCTCTCTCTCTCTCTCTCTCTCCCTCCCTCCCTCCCTCCCTCCCTCCCTCCCTCCCCCCCTTCTCCCCCCCCTCCCCCCTCCCCCTCTCTCTCTTTCTCTTTCTCTCTGTATCTTAAATGAGCTATGATTAACACATTTCGGCTTTACATACACGTATGTGTGGATGAATAGCGGAATTGCAACGATGTAGGTTTTATCTATTCATTCAGAAAGAAATAATGTAAATGTTAATTGTTATCAACAAGAATGGAATTTGAAAATCGAGAATAGTAATTGCTTTACTTTGTTTGAATCCTTCAAACAAATGCTTCGATGTGAAAGCTGACAAAAAGCCATAAGCAAACAAGAATACAAATAGTCGGACTAAATGTCACAAATCACCCCCTCGTCATGCACAAACACAGGCACAAAGACGGTCACACCCCCCCCCCACACACACACACACATATATATATACATATACAGATATATACAAGCACACATATACACATGCGCGCACAATCGCACACACACGCGCACGCACGAAGGCACACGCGCGCGAGAGAGCACATACACGCGCACACATAAACCACATGTGATTGTTCATTTGTTCATCTTAGGGTTTGTTGCTGCTGCTGCTGTTGTTGTTGTTGTTGTTGTTGTTGTTGTTGTTGAACTTTTCCGGTAACTCTTTGCACTTCCTTCCAGAATGTTTCGGCTTCCAGTCTGATAGAGAACACAACTGCCATGTTTGATGACTTCGAAAGAGACTACGAAAACGCAACGTCCGTTGCTGGTAACGTCACTTCCGATACAACTGGCTTCTACATGCCGCTTTACTGGTAAGCAAGTCATGGGCATTTCTCATGCGTGGCTGGCAAGTGTCATGTCATTCATATGCAAGTAGGTCACGGCCTGCATTTCAGGATAAACCACTGTCTAGCCTATGACACAAGCAGCTAGCAGAATGAGTAGTGGCACAACCACTGACCCTTCCAACAGCAATAGCTTCACCAACACCAACATCACCGCATTCGCTAACACCACAACAACTGCTACGAAAATCACTCCTGCCAATTCCAACACTGCCATCGCCACCACCACCTCCACCACACCACTGCTATCTCCCACATAATACCGCCACTTCTTTCTCCGCCACCCCTTCTACCACTACCATTTTCACTGCCATTTTCACTTCCACTTTCACTGCCACTTTCACTGCCATTTTCACTGCCACTTTCACTGCCATTTTCCCTGCCACTTTCACTGCCATTTTCACTGCCACTTTCACTGCCACTTTCACTGCCATTTTCACTGCCACTTTCACTGCCACTTTCACTACCATTTTCACTGCCACTTTCACTGCCATTTTCACTGCCACTTTCACTGCCACTTTCACTGCCATTTTCACTGCCACTTTCACTGCCATTTTCACTGCCACTTTCACTGCCACTTTCACTGCCATTTTCACTGCCATTTTCACTGCCACTTTCACTGCCACTTTCACTGCCACTTTCACTGCCATTTTCACTGCCACTTTCACTGCCATTTTCGCTGCCACTTTCACTGCCATTTTCACTGCCACTTTCATCTCCAACTTCAGTTTTACCTTTGACATCACAATTATCATTGCCATCTCCATCACTACAGCAATTGCACCGAGCCATTGTGATAACACACGCCATCGCCACAATTCTCAAAACTACGACATCCACCATCAATCACAGTAGCAGCGAATCCTTGACACCAGTGTCATTATCACAAGCATCACCATTCCTTGCTTTGTTTCCTCCTCTAGAACTGCATACGGCAGTGCCCATTAGTCGCTGCTCATGTTTAGAATTTAGCGCTGCACCTGAACGCAAACGTATCTGGTAAAGAAGGGAGATACAATGTACGTTTCATATATGCATGATGAAAGAATCAACAAAGATTTCAAGCATCACCGCCATAACGTTCACCCGATATTCAATTCAACAGTCGTTTATCTAGTCATATCTGTCACACACCATGAAAACTGAGAACCATATACTGGAATTATCTAGTTTTGTTCCCCATCGCCATCTTTTGAAAACCCATTGCTATTCTTTTCCATAGCTCCAATACTTGTCTATCATCTTATTGAGGTGAGGTGGGATGAGGAAGTGAGGTGGGAGGGGGGAGTGAGGTGGGATGAGTGAGTGAGGTGGGATGAGTGAGTGAGTTGGGTTGAGTGAGTGAGGTGGGATGACGAGTGTGGTGGGATGAGTGAGTGAGGTGGATGAGTGAGTGAGGTGGGATGAGTGAGTGAGGTGGGATCCGCCTTTCCCGCTGAGCAGCTTCGCCTTTCTTAACCTTGCTTGCAAGTGCTGTGTATATTGTATAGTTTGTTCTATTGGACTTTAGTTTTTGTTTTGTTTATATGTGTAGTGTGTGAGTTTTTGTGGGAATGTGGTGTTGAGCGGTTGTATGAGTGCTGATTCTTTGGATTGTAAACGCCACGAGCTTGCCTGTAAAGGTAAGGTATGTGCGTAAATAAACTATATTATTATTATTATGAGGGAGTGAGGTGGGATGAGGGAGTGAGGTGGACTGAGGAGTGAGGTGGGATGAGGGAGTGAGGTGGACTGAGGAGAGAGGTGGGATGAGGGAGTGAGGTGGGATGGGGGAGTGAGGTGGGATGGGGAAGTGAGGTGGGATGGGGAAGTGAGGTGGGATGAGTGAATGAGGTGGGATGAGTGAGTGAGGTGGGATGGGGGAGTGACGTGGGATGAGGGAGTGAGGTGGGATGGGAAAGTGAGGGGTGATGAGTGAGGGGTGTGGGATGAGTGAGGTGGGATGAGTGAGTGAGGTGGAATGAGTGAGTGAGGTAGGATGAGTGAGTGAGGTGTGATGAGTGAGTGAGGTGTGATGAGTGAGTGAGTGTGAGTGAGTGAGTGAGTGAGTGAGTGAGTGAGTGAGTGAGTGAGTGAGTGAGTGAGTGAGTGAGTGAGTGAGTAAGTGAGTGATTTAGTGAGTGAGTGAGTGAGAGAGTGAGTGAGTGAGTGAGTGAGTGAGTGAGTGAGTGAGTGAGTGAGTGGGACGAGGGAGTGAGTGGGATGAGGGAGTGAGTGAGTGAGGGAGTGAGTGAGCTGAGTGAGTGAGTGGAGTGAGTGAGTGACGTGAGTGAGTGAGTGAGTGAGCTGAGTGAGTGAGTGGGATGAGTGAGTGACGTGAGTGAGTGAGTGAGTGGGATTGAGTGAGTGAGTGGGATGGGTGAGTGGGTCGGTGAGTGAGTGGGATGGGTGAGTGGGATGGGTGAGTGAGTGAGTGAGTGAGTGAGTGATGATGAGTGAGTGAGTGAGTGAGTGAGTGAGTGAGTGAGTGAGTGAGTGAGTGAGTGAGTGAGTGAGTGAGTGAGTGAGTGAGGTGGGATGAGTGAGTGAGGTGGGATGAGTGAGTGAGGTGGGATGAGTGAGTGAGGTGGGATGAGTGAGTGAGGTGGGATGAGTGAGTGAGGTGTGATGAGGGAGTGAGGTGGGATGAGGGAGTGAGGTGGGATGAGGGAGTGAGGAGGGATGAGAGAGTGAGGTGGGATGAGGGAGTGAGGTGGTGGAGGTAGGTGGTTGGGGGTCCCAGTGTCATCAGGGTGGATGTAATTCTGTCTGATCAACTAAGAAGATGTCTCCCTGGCATGGCTCCCGGAATCATCCTCTTGTTTGTGTCCCTAGACTTGATATCTTTTTTTTCAAATATATCCTTTCCTTTCATGCCAAACTACTCACTCCATCCACCTGCGTTTTCTAGGACGCATTGTCAATTTTGATTTGCCTGCTTTAGCAGATGCCGTGCCAGAGTCTGCCTATCCATCCTCCTCAAGATTTTATTGAAGTGTTTACTATCATTTACTTGATCAGTTATGCATACTCTTTCGCGATCAGATCTGTTTTCGATTGGACGAATGAATGATATGTCTGATTTCTTATTTTTGTACCAAAGAATTTCCATGACACACGAATACGTTGACTGAACTCGCATTGGTTGCTTGGAAAAAAGAACTGTAGGAAATTAGTAGTCAAGAGCTTAATGTGATTTAATAGATCTGTAAGCTTATCGCCAACAATAGGCCAGAGAAAAATTCACATTCATTTTCTTTCTTCTTGTGGTTACAGTGGTGCGTCATCAGTGGTCTTGACATAAATGCCATCGAGTCCATTTTACGCCAAACAATGTTAAGCCTTTGGAGCAGTGTATGCCTTTTTATGGCAATGCTGATTCATAATGTCGTTTTGTGCAGCGAATACAAATGATGACTTATTAACCCAAAAATTTTCGTTTCATAAGGATGTTCAGGCCTGGATTTATGAGATGTTTTGCTTGGACTGAATTCAGCATTATGCACAAGATGCAAGATCAAGTCAGTGTTTTTAGAATGGTATTTCTCTGTCAGATGATTCTTGTTGCCAAATTCTCCTGTCGTGACTCCCTCTGGTTGCGCCACTCAGTCAGACCCTTGAAGGCCCACAGCCAGGGACATCAGAGAGGGCCATTCATGAAATCAGGAGTAGGGAAGGGAAGAGAGGCCGCCATTTTAAATGATGTCCATGCCGTGAAACCTTTCTCCTTTGGTCTTGCAGGTTCCAGTTCCTGGAGCGGCCTGGCTCCACGCAGTACACCAGCGTGGGCGTGTGGATCCGCTTGTTGGCGCTGCCGCCCGTTCTTCTACTGGGCATGACCGGAAACTGCCTTACCCTAGCCGTCATGATGCGCGAGAACATGCGCAGACACTCTTATTCCTGTTACCTGGCCTGCCTAGCCGTCACCGACACTATTGCCTTGACCGCCCGGGCCATCTTCTGGGTTAACCTGCTTCAGGTAAACACCACCAGGGGTGCTCATCACAAAGCTTCTGCAATTAATGTCGTAAATTATGCTTATAATGAGATATCATAGTTAGAACAGGGTTAATAACATGTTGACGACAAAGGTGTGGCCTCGACCTTTCAGGCTCTTGCAAATGTGGATATGTGTAAAGCTGGTGATTTGCAATGAAAAGCGTCAGCTGGTGAATCAAATGAATTGTATCAGTCATCGTCATCATTAAATCATCTCCTCCTCCTCCTCCTCTTCCTTCTCCTCCTCCTCCTCCTCCTCCTCCACCTCCTCCTCCTCCTCCTCCTCCTCCTCCTCCTCCTCCTCCTCCTCCTCCTCCTCCTCCTCCTCCTCCTCCTCCTCCTCCTCTTCCTCCTCCTCCTCCTCCTCCCCCTCCCCCTCCCCCTTCCCCTCCCCCTCTTCTTCCCCCTCCTCCTCCTCCTCCTCCTCCTCCTCCTCCTCCTCCTCCTCCTCCTCCTCCTTGACCACCTTGTACTCCTCCTCCA
>JAWQFJ010012252.1:67500-86967 GCA_034096865.1 Theodoxus fluviatilis
GATGAGGTCTTTGTTCCGTTCTTCTTCTATCTAACGTGCCCAAGACATCTGAAGTTCTTGTGAAGTGCACGCGTGTGTTCAAGGAGGCATGCCATTCTTACGTGTGGTCTAACAGCGTCAGAGCATGGGGACAATTGTCTTGAATGAATTCTCCTGATGAGTTTCTGTTTCTCTTTATGAAATGTAAAGAGGTGGAGTACCGGGGTTGGACCAAGGTAGTTAGTAGGGGGATAGGTGTTGACCAGCGAGTCCAACGTATTCTTCGTGATCTTATTCGTGGCCTGATAAGGACGAACTTTCGGAGGAGTCCTTCGTCAGGCTAAAGATGAGAGAGACTGGCGGTAGTGTGACTATAGGAGTGTCCAATCTCCGCCATTCTCTCTCATCGTAAGCCTGACAAAAGAGACTCCTCCAAAAGCTCGCCACTCCAAACGGCCCTGTTCAGGGCCACGCATAAGATCACGAAAGAATACGTTGGACTTGCTGGTCAATACCTATCCCTCTACTACTTATAATATATTTATGATGTATATATTTTTTTTGTCTTATAAAAACCCAACAGATGTATGTAATCAGACTTCACATAACGCCGAGTCTGCAATACAAAAAGTTAACGGAATTCGCTTCAAGCAACATTCACCTCTGTGTAGGTTGTAGAAATACGTTAATTTTTGTTTCTCATAATGCATGATCAGCCGTGTGTTGAAAAAAAAGAAGACGCCTTCCTAGACGGATGGGTGTAATGTGCATCGCTTGGTTCGGGTAAAATCTTGCAACTATAGTCAACGTGAATTGGGAATTATTGCACGGTATGTAAATCTACCACAAAATACAAACTTTTCAAGGTAAGCCCCAAACATTAGTTAATCAAATTTTATCTTGGAAGCTTTGCTGGATTTGACCTGATTTTCTTTTGCAAACAACAACAAATATTTCGCCTCACCCTCTCATTTTCACGTATAAATTTTTGTCTGTTTCAGTCGTGTCGGACGCCTAGAATGGCCCCCTCATCAAAGTGGACGTGCTGAGGGTTTGTTAACACCAAATCTCATTTCAAGTGGGAATGATATAGTCCGGCCTTTGTAACGGCATTTCAAATGAACTCTTGAAGAACTGTGCACACGGAAAAACGATGGCACTGACTGAATTTGGAGATGTAAGCATGTCGATCGGTAGTCATGACTTGTGGGAACTGTATGCACAGTCAACTAAAGGGATCAAAACCTTTAACGTCAGCTGGACAACTAATCCAACGTGGCAAGCTGGCTGGGTGCACGCCCTCTGAAAAAACTTTGACTGCATGATGCGTGCGTGTTTTCAACCTGAAGCACGAATAACTTCTCGTGGAAACCCAGGGCATTTGACTCTGCTGGTCAGTTGGATGCAAGTTGTGTCTGCCAGTATTTGAGTTTGACACGTGGGTCGTCTGCCTATGTTATCTGGACGGCGTGGTGTGTCTGTTGTCAGTAAGGCATCCGACGAAGCTGCCGTGGCCAATGCTAGACATACATGACTGTTGTTAGATGGAAGCGTTACTGAGTGCTTGCAATCGAACACCATTCGGACGCCAGAGAATTTTGCAAGGATGGACGCTCAAATCGCCTGCAGCTCTAGCAGGACGCATGAACGAGTGAATGGATAATCGCAGGAGAAAGGCCGATGCGTAACCTTTTTTCATTTGCTCACGGGACGTATGGCTATCTGCAACACAGTATTAATTGAGTGGTTGAAAGTCTGGAGAGAAGTGACGTCACTGTTGTTATTCCTGTCATTACTCACGTGGCATCTACTGGTGGTCTCTAGAGAACGCAAGATAAATTCATAAGAGGGTCAAATGAATCTTTCAATCACCGTGTCCATTGTAAACAGTGTTTGCAACATTTCGTTACATGTGATTCGCTCGTTATAAACTTTGCCCTTGATCCATCACGATTATTAGGTCTACACGTATGTTGGCTATCCCTCCTATTGCCTGTCAGACATAAGGACATTGAATATCTTACAATCATAATCTTAGTGAATACACATTCAGAAAGTGTACGTGGTGGAGCAAAGAAATCCACATCCGAGTTTCATTAACCTATTCTGAGGGGTGGGTGGGTGGGTGTTTACTATTGTTGTACATTTCCTCTAGTTGCCCAAACGAAAGAGAACGGTGTGAGCAGATGTTTGTGTTGTCATGAGAATAACGCAGATCCACGCAATAGAGTCCGTTACAAAACCTGTGAGGCATGTTTAAAGTAACACGCAGTATAACCCCTGGCGAGTAAAAGTAAAACCTAGTGCCTAATACTTGCCAATCCACGTTTCTTGTTCAACGAAGTCAGGGGATGCAAAACAAGCGTGTGGTCAAACATTTGAATTGTGAATTTGCTTGAGGCATATTAATTTACTTTGAGCAATAAATATTTGGTTCGAACACACCAAAGATACATTTATTCTGATCAACGAATGTTTAGAGCACGTATGAATAGTGTATCTATTCAACTTCAACCTCTTCCGTTCTTGTCAACAATCCACCGCTGTGGGACCTACACACTTGATTTCTGTCGTTGTTGTCCAATATGAAGAATTGTATAGGTTTTGGTATCAACATCACTGACTTTCGAATACATTGTATTTGCCGTCAACATTGTAGATTTATGTACTTACCACAATGTCAAGGTCCTCAATGGCAGGCAATGGAAGTCGTATCACCCTGATTACGACAACCCTTGACCCAGCTGACCAACTGCTCAATGTCATGAACGACAATGAAAGCCACGTACTGACCCACTCCTGATGCCATGACGAAAGGAGTCGGCTGCTACTGGACGAAACTGTGTCACAGTCAGAGCTGAACGAAAGAAAAGGTACCTTGCACACTACATGTACATCGCAGTGTAAATACGAAGTTATCACGTTTTCTTTCAATAAATCGACTCCATGTTCAACGAACGTATCATGCAAGGTTTGTCAAGCAAGCAATCGAAGTCAAGGAATACATCTGAGGTTACAAGAGGCCTAAGAGGAAAGACAGAACAGAGAATATTTATAGATGTGCTTTCCTTACCAATACGCAACCCAGACCGTGACAACAACCCTCTCTATTCAGCTGAACTGCGTGCTGTCTGTGTACGCACGAAAGATCACAGCGGACTAAGCCGATGGATCGCGAGCAAAGCTGTCAAAACCAATCAGAGGACTCGTCCGTTTTCGTTGGCAGCGATCGCTGTAACTATATGCAGTGTCCAGTCAGTCACGTCTTGCAATAAAACGGTCTCCAAAACACGACGCTGCTTGCTTTTGGTCAGCATCTTGAAGCCGACTTCCGATTATTTTGTCAGCTAGCGTGGTTAAGCCCGCTCGTTGGTGGGACGATCGAATCTGATCGCATTTAGAGAACGTACCACTGGTAGCAAAGAGTCGCAAACAGCAGATTTTGCGATTTCAGTCTGGAAGACGGTAATAAGGTATATATCTATCCCTTTGCTCAATAGCTCAAGTGAATTTTTGGAAAGATTTTCTAGTGAACGCACTTTACCAGCTTCGAGGATCGTCCGTTCATAATAATCGTCTCCGTTGGGAGTTAACGAAGTTACGCCGGATAATTTTGTCCACATGGACGTCAGTGTGAAGGGCTCCTGCACTGTCAGAATGACTGGCATTTGTAAATATGTATGCGAAGGGGAGAGTTCACGTACATTTGAGCTCATGCATATAGGGCCTTGTATGTGATTATGGGGGTGACTGACAGCTGCTTTTTAAAACTGTACAAAATCGGTTATGTGGGATGCAGCTAGTGAAATGCTATCGTTTTGCGTGCTAGGTAGCTTGGTACAGTGAATTTGCAGCTATTCCAGGTGATATTGTCAGTCTCTCTTCCCCTCCCCCCCCCCCTCAACCCCTTTCCATCCTCACCCCATCCTTTCATCTCCATATCCCAAATTCCCGTTCTTCATACATCCCCCTCTCCTTCCTGCCCTCTACCACCCCCAACCCCCCAACCTATCCCCTTCCACCTCCTATTCCCCACCCATTTGTCCTCAACTAGTCTCCTCCGGTCCAAAGTTTCAGCGTGTATTCCTAGTCATTCCCCATCTTCATCTCCACGTGTGGGAACATCAGTCCTGTAATAATGGTCTCCACTTTGTAGATTTGTACATATCAAACATTCTCTGTTGATACTGATTTCTCCTGTTGGTGCAAATAAATTGTAAAAAATACGCAAAATGGTTGTGTTGCGTTGTGCTGTGCTTTTTTCCATTACAAGGCAGACACACAAAGTGATTCGTGGCGAGCCGTACTGCAGGCACCATTATGACCACCTCAGTCCACAAAACAAGAGTCAGTACACACACAACAATTGCACTTTGAATTAAATAACTTCCAACTCTGCCACTCCTACTCCCCAGTCTCTACTTGTCAGAAACCTGAGGCGGGTT
This sequence comes from Theodoxus fluviatilis, assembly GCA_034096865.1. Classification (NCBI taxonomy): domain Eukaryota; kingdom Metazoa; phylum Mollusca; class Gastropoda; order Cycloneritida; family Neritidae; genus Theodoxus; species Theodoxus fluviatilis. Next base: position 71,925 of record JAWQFJ010012252.1, read on the forward strand.
TCCCAGGACTATGAATATGGTATCTAAAGCAATCTAAAACAATCCGAAGTAATCCAAAGCAATTCAAAGCAATCTAAAACAATCCGAAGCAATCCAAAGCAATCTAAAACAATCCGAAGCAATCCAAAGCAATCTAAAACAATCCGAAGCAAGCCAAAAGGCATTTCCGGTCTATTGCACATTGATCGCTGTAATCAGCGAGTTCTTGTAATAAATCCGTTTCCAAACCCAAACACCGTCTGCTTTTTTCGTTCCATTTTTGATACCGACTCCTGCATAATTACAGAGATCTCTTGACTTGTACCGGAAACGCCCTTTAGACTGCATTGAATGCACATTCATTGTCTGGGAAACCTACCTCAGATCTCCACAAAGGCAAAGGTGCTGATCACATCTTTAAAATGTCATTACTGTCTCAAGCAAGACAACAAAGACCTCATCTTCCTTGCCTGAGGTTTCAAGTTTTTCTGGATTAAACGAATCGATCAAATGCGTGTGTATTCAGGCCGATTTAACAGTAGTTGTTATTACAGTTGCTGTTGTTTGGACAGGGGAAAATTTACGTGATCTCTGCACATACAAAGCTTGTAGAGAACAATGAGCGAGAAACCGGGCTTTGGAAAGATTCCTCCTGGACAAAATCCTCCGAGGACAATAAGACAAAAAACACAGGTGCTGTAATACTTTTTATTTCGATGAAGATATATAGAATGGGGTCAGTCGTCTAACTGACACATGAGGAGATACTTATAAAGTGGAAAAGAGCATTTGACGAGCTCGTTTTGCAGACTCGTTGAGAACAGGGAAGACAGCTTATTCGAATGCACAAAATACAGCAGTATCGGACCATACAATTTGGGGTTTGACGGATAGACGGATAGACGGACGGACGGACGGACGGACGGACAGACAGACAGAGACACACAGTCACACAAACATGCGCGCACACACAAACACAAACACGCACACACACACACGCGAGCAAACACACACACTCGCACTCAGACACACATACACACACTTACACACGCGCGCGCGCACACGCACACACACACACTCACACACATACACTCACACACATACACACACACACACACACACACACACACACACACACACACACACACACACACACGGACTCATGCTTGTACACCCAGACAGTACACAAGGAAAAGGAGGTCTTGTCATAAGCGGAAGTCGAGTGCTATATCTACGTAAAAAACAAAACAAATTAAAGTGAACTTTGAACGTCTGCACGCGCCCCAACATTCAGTCAGGATGGATTACGACTCTCGATTATAACCTGAATGTTGTTTTTTCTCCTCACCACTGCAGTGTTATCGAGAATATACATCTTCCTTACTATACTTGTATGTCAATTGTCCTTTGCCACATGACCACTCTATCACACTTCAGTCACCACCATACTTCTTACACATACACGTACATGCAAGCATGTAAACAAGCATGTAGGCATGCACGCAGCACACGCACACACAAGCATGCACATGCAAACATATCCGTAGGCATGCATGGACATCCACACACATACATTCACATGCAGTCATGCACATCTTGACTCATGAACCTTTAAATTCCATAATGTCGTATCACGCGCGCGCGCCCACGCATGCATGCACGCATGCATGCACGCATGCACGCACACACACAAACACTCACATATGCACGCACACGCACGTACACACACGCACGCGCGCGTGGGCACATACGCACGTTTCTTTTGTTTTGTTTGTTGTTTGTTTTTGTATTTTTGTTGTGTGTGGTTGTTGTTTTTTTTGGGGGGTGGGGTGTTTGCTGTGCGACCAGCAACTAGCGGTTGTTCCAGAAATCGACTTGATACTCAAAAAATGTTGCATCAATCATAACCAAACTTTCCAGGCATCAGCCGATCCCCTCTCCACCCAAAACCCTAGAAAACCCACTTTCTATCTCCCCTCTAAAGTGCACAAGCCCAACAACCCCAGCCGCCCCATCGTCTCTGCATACAGCTGCCCACTGAACACATCTCCCAGTACTTGGACTTTGTTTTCCAGCCTATGGTCCAGGCACTCCCCACCTACCTCAAAAATACAACTGACTTTCTCCTCTTCCTCCTCGAGGAGTTCAACTCCACCACCACTTTTGCTCCCTCTCTACTTTTCACCCTAGACGTGACCTTCTACATCTGAATTCCCCACACAGATGGTCTGACAACACTCTCCTTCTTCCTCAGCCAACGTACCACGGCTAAACCACCCACCTCCACCCTCACCAGACTGGCTGAATTGGTCCTCACTCTCAATACCTTTGAGTTTGAGGACCAGTCCTTCCACCAAATCAGCGGGGTAGCGATGGGCACCAAGATAGGACCTAGCTACGCCTGCCTCTTCATGGGCTGGCTTGAATACAACATCACACAAACCTACTCAGGCAGACACCCCGACCTGTACAGACGCTACATTGACGACGGTCTTGACATCACTTCACTCCCACAAACCCAACGTCTTGACTACATCCACTATGTGCAGAACTTCCACCCCTCCATCCAGTACACGCTCACCATATCACCTCATTCAGTCACCTTCCTGGACATCAAAATCACACTGAACAACAATCTCCTGTCCACACTACAAACACATCGACTCTCACACATACCTCTACTACACCTCTTCCCACCCTCGGTCGACCATCAATAGCATTAATTCCCTACTCCCAATTCCTCCGCCTCCGGAAACACTGATGACGTTGACTTTCAGGACAAGTCATAAGAATTAGTGCAATTCTTTTTGGCCCGTCACTATCCCCTGCATATCCTCAAAGCTGCCCTCCAGAAGGTGAGCAAACTCACACGCTCCCAAGCACTCCTGCCCTCACGCCAATTCAACCAAACCCAGCACACGCCCCACGGCAGTCCTCACCCACCATCCACACAACCTCCCCATCCGCCTCATTTTCTTGTCCCACTGGCATATCCTCTCCAAACCAGAACCCCACACCTTCTCTTCTCTCCCAAGACTCACGTACCGCTGTGAGATAAACTTGCGAGAGCTACTCGCACCCTCACTACTACGCTCACCCCCCACCCCCTCCCCTGCAGCACCTGGCACCACACCTTACAACGTTGCCAAATGCCTAGCCTGCGCCCACCTGTCCTGTCACCATGCAACACAGTCCACTCCCACAATACCTCCTTCACAGTGAAACGCTATTTCACAAGCACAAACCGAAACATCATCAATGCTATCTCCTGCTCTGCCTGCCCCGGAGTTCTGTGCTTTGGAGAGACAGAACAGAACTCCGCAGCACATTCAAAGAACACCTGGCCGACACTCACCACAACAAACCCACACTAGTTGCATCATAATTCAACAGGCCCTCACACTCGCTCACAAACATACAAGTCTACATCCTGGGGCAAGCAAAGGACAACTCAACAGAGAGAAAACAAACAGAACATTGCCTCATATCCCTCCTTGACACCAAAGATCCGAATGGCCTCAACCTGAAGAGCTAAACACACACACACACACACACACACACACACACACACACACACACACACACACACACACACACACACACACACACACACACACCTCTCGCAATTTGACTCACATATCCGCCTGTACATGCCATCATGAGTTCTCGCTTACGAAAGTTAAGTGTCGTCTTTTTTGTTTGTGTTGTTGTCCTGGGCCCGTATTCACAACGGCGATTTATCTTTTCAACACTCGATTTATCCCCTAGCCCCGCGTTATCTTGATCGGTTAAATAAGGTACGCTCGTCAGAGGATCCTAGGTTGCGCTTTGCTATATATACTGGTTTCCAGCCAAGGGAGAGCGGAACAGGCAGTTGGAATCGGCTGAGTTTACAGATAAATCGGAGTTAAAATAAATCGCCGATAAATCGCCGTTGTGAATACGGGCCCTGAAAAAGAGTCTCTACTCGAAACGTTGACGTCTTGTTTTGTCGTATATATTGTTATAATAAAGTCTGGAACAGAAACTTGGGTTGTTTTCTTAATCCACACCCCAGGCAGCAGTCATTCGTTGTCTGTCAGTATGTCATGGACTGCAAATTTTAATTGAAAAAATTCCGCAGCCAGGCGCCAAGTATGAGTCATGATGTAAATATGGGACGGGTGAATTACACTTTAATAATATAACTCGGGCAAAGTGTGCAGATGTCAGAAACGTCGTTTTCTATTTTAAACATCCCTATCATAAGCGCAACTCCATTGCAGGGTTCAAGTTGCAGAAGTAGGACAACGATGATTTGTTTCAATTCTGGGTCATACTCTGAATCTTCTCTCTGATACATCTCAGCTCCATCTTGACGCACAACATTGTTGCATCGACAGTTCGCTATTTTTTACCCCCAAAAAACATTCAAAATATACATGGTAAGTTTGAGAAAACACAGATTTCTTCCGAGAAATCCTACACGATAAAAATGTTAACGTAGAAGCGTCCCTTCGTTACGAATGATAAATAGGAGAGCGTGATGTTTAAGTTCTGGGTTCACGCCTCTAGTGTTTGCACTGGCGCCGGTATATAAGTGAGTCGGGCAGAAAGGGTTAAACGGGACTTAAATTGAGCCGTTCTATGCACAAGACCTCTGATGTCTTGGCGTCCCCTACTCTGTCTCAGCCCTTTCTGCTCTCTTGTTCACTCCTCACCGTGAGCACATTTCGCAACATTAAAAACGCAATGCACGTGCAAAACAATTTTAAATGGCACGCACGCGCGAACACACACACGCGCGCGCGCGCACGCATGAACGCACGCACTCACACATATCAACAGCACCATTGGCATAAAACGATCCACACGTGCAAAACATTAAACGGTATTCATATCACTAAAAGTACTCTTATCTAAAATGCACCTAAAACAAAAATCAGAAATAGCATGGAAACAATTACCTGCCAGCTCTGAAGACCGCGCGCGTCCGACCCTGGACCCACACTAAATTCCACACACCCCTGCATCACCCACATCAAATATTGGATTGCATGAATTTCCACCTACCTTTTTATTTAAAATATATGTATGCATGTACATAGCATGAAAGTAAACATATATGTATTAGTTCAAGAGCGACTTCTCATGGGCTTTAGACACAGACACTAAACATTTGATAAAGAAATTCGCACACTGCACTCGGCAAGGAAAAATGTAAGCCACCCACACGTAGCTCTCGCAGGGTTTCCGTCACCGTTGCCAACATCTTCCTTCTCTTTTCTGTTTACATATTCCTGTTGACAGGAGTATTAGACTGCACATATCCAAAGATTATAGGTTACACAAAGATAGCTCATTAGCTCATTGTTGTGAGGATCGAGACACGTTGCGCCCCAAGCTGGTAGAACTATGGGGAAGTAATCACAACGCTTAGAGACATGTAAAAGTGCTTGTTTGTCGACGCGTTTCTGATGCGTTCCGATCATGTTTGTGAATACATTTACGGTGTAATGTGTAATAAAATGATTTGCTGCAATAATGGGGGTGTTTTGGCTTTGTTTTTTGTAGCAAGCGTTGTGAAATCGAAATATTTAACATCATCGAAATGGATGGTTCTGCGCATGCGCGTGAGCCTATAGTCCGTTTAAACATTGCTCTGTCAGTGGAGACGCTACTGACTTTGCACGCCCGGGGAGTTATGCCAAAGATCCGCCGCGTTAAAGCATGCAAAAATATTAATTACATTAAAAACTAATCGAAAATAGTCATATTAGACTGTTTTAACGTATACTTTCTGCACAAAACCCACAGAAGATAAGTAAACAAACCTCGCCGTATGTATCTAGATGGCTAGCAGACGAATAATCTTTGTCTCCACTGACAGAGCAATGTTGAAACGGACTATAGGCTCACATTTCGATGAACCAAATATTTCGATTTCACAACGCCTGCTACAAAAAACAAAGCCAAAACACCCCCATTATTGCAGCAAATCATTTTATTACACATTACACCGTAAATGTATTCAGAAACGCGTCGACAAACAAGCACTTTTACATGTCTCTAAGCGTTGTGATTACTTCCCCATAGTTCTAGCCGCTTGGGGCGCTGCGTTTCCGAGCGTCTTGTAACTTTATATAGCAAAAGATCGGCATGAGCTATCTTTGTGTAACCTATAATCTTTGGTTCAATTCAGTCTCTTAACCCTGAGATGGATTGTTGAGGCATCACTGATCACTTTCGGACAATCTTCCTCCATCGATCTCTATCCTCTGTGGCTCGCTGTGAGTCAGCAAAGGTCAAGCCTGTCCACTCTTTGATGTGTTCTTCCCACCTCTTTCTCTGCCTGCCTCTCCTTCTCCCACCTGGTTCGGTACCTTGCAGGCTGGTCTTGGCCAGCCCACTGCCTCTTGACGCGTGACCGTACCACTTCAGCTTTCTGCTTTTCACGATTGAGAGCAGGTCTTCGTACTGTCCAAATGCTCTCCTGATCCTGTTGCTGACTTCCTCATTCGGAACATGGTCTTAATATGAGATGTTCAGAATCTTGCGGTAGCATCCCATTTCCAGGGCTTGTATCCGTCTCTGTAGTTCAGATGTGAGGGTCCAGGACTCGCATGCATACAAGAATACGGAGATGGCCAGCGTGCGCATGAGCCTGATAATACTATAACACTGTAGATAATAATAGAGAATGACGCATAACATGTCATCAACTTTTAAAAAACTTTATTGTTGCTTTACACGCACACACGCATGCACGCACACACAGAGACACACTTCAGAGATGTGTGTGCGTGTGTGTGTGTGAGTGAGTGTGTATGTATGTGTGTTTGTGTTTTTTGTTTGTGTGTGAGTGTGTGTGTGTGTTTCTGTGTGTGTGTGTGTGTGTGTGTGTGTGTGTGTGTGTGTGTGTGTGTGTGTGTGTGTGTGTGTGTGCGTGCGTGTGTTTGTTGGGGCCCCTCCTTCAATCAAAATCAGCAACACCACACTTGAAGCAGTAGAAAACTTCACCTACTTGGGATCGACTATTAACAACTCTCTCGCTTGATGTTGAGCTCGATCGGCGGCTAGGGAAGGCAAACACCATCATAGCCAGACTCTCCAAGAGAGTGTGGGAAAACAACTCCCTCACCAAACACACCAACATCCTTGTCTACTGGGCCTGCGCCCTCACCACTTTGCTCTATGGAAGCAAGACCTGGACCACTTACACGAGGCAGGAGCACAGGCTGAACGCCTTCCACATGCACAGCCCGAGGCGCATCCTCGGAGTCAGCTGGCGGGACCACATTACAAACAGCGACGTGCTACTACACGCTGAGGTCCCCAGCGTGTGCTCCCTGCTGAGTCGGCGTCGTCTACGATGGCTGGGGCACCTACAGCGCATGAGGGACGGCATGCTGCCAAAGGACATGCTATGGCCGAGGGCAAAAGAAGAGCCGGTGGTCCCCGACTCCGCTTCAAGGACGCCTGCAGAAGAGACCTCAAGACCTGCAACATCCCCACAGCCGACTGGGCAGCGCTGGGTGGAGACAGGAGTGCCTGACGCACACATGTTCACGAGGACACGAGGGTGGCGGATGAGGCGAGAGGCCAGCTCGCGGCGGAAAAGAGAGCCCGGGGAAGACGCACCGCTCCGATTCCCACAGCCCAGACGACCCAACACGTCTGTGGTGCATGCGGCAGAGACTGCCGCTCGAGGATCGGTCTCTACAGCCACAGCCGGCGCTGCAGAGGCTCCACCAACACTACGGATCTCCATGGGGCGCGCTGATGGTCTTCCGAGACTGCGATGCCAAATGTCTAAAATGTCTAATGTGTGTGTGTGTGTGTGTGTGTGTGTGTGTGTGTGTGTGTGTGTGCTTAGAATATAGGAACGTTTCTCTTGACAGACTATATATATACAAAGATATTTTGATCATGCTTATGCTAAGCTGGGTGAAAGTTTCCTTCAATTTTTTTTTCTTTATTTAGTCCAAAATCTTAAAATACAGAAAGCAGCAAAAAAAATTTTTTTAAGTTGATGACATGTTATGCGTCATTCTCTATTATTATCTACAGTGTTATAGTATTATCAGGCTTATGCGCACGCTGGCCATCTCCGTATTCTTGTATGCATGCGAGTCGTGGACCCTCACATCTGAACTACAGAGACGGATACAAGCCCTGGAAAGGGGATGCTACCGCAAGATTCTGAACATCTCATATAAAGACCATGTCACGCATGAGGAAGTCAGCAACGCTGAAATGGTCGTTATTGGCAACATTTCCGGACACTGTACCTGAGGTACTCTGTCCGATCGGACAGAGTACCTCAGTTTGAAATGTCGTCCTTACAGTACGTGACATACCAATGATAGCGCTCAGCTCAGACCGCAGCCGCCACTCCGCCTGACTGACTTCGCACGCCAGGGGAGTTATGCTAAGATCCGGCAGCGTTAATGTATCTGCGTTTTGTGACAAACGTCTTGCTCGGCGGTACTGTACTCCATGCACCTTAACGGTCCGCATGATTCGAGTGTAATCTTAAGCTAAACGACGTTCCGAATGTTTCCGACTTCGACCATTTCAGCAGCGCCAATAAACGTCGTTTAGCTTAAGATTACACCGAATCACGCGGACCGTTAAGGTGCATGGAGTACAGTACCGCCGAGCAAGACGTTTGTCACAAAACGCAGTTCGATTTATTAACGCGGCCGGATCTTAGCATAACTCCCCGGGCGTGCGAAGTCAGTCAGGCGGAGTGGCGGCTGCGGTCTCGTTCTCGTTCAAATGCCGAGATTTCAAACTGAGGTACTCTGTCCGTTCGGACAGAGTACCTCAGGTACATTGTCCGGAAATGTTGCCGATAACGACCATTTCAGCGTCAGCAACAGGATCAGGAGAGCATTTGGACAGTACGAAGACCTGCTCTCAATCGTGAAAAGCAGAAAGCTGAAGTGGTACGGTCTCGTGTCAAGAGGCAGTGGGCTGGCCAAGACCAGCCTGCAAGGTACCGTACCGGGTGGGAGAAGGAGAGGCAGGCAGAGAAAGAGGTGGGAAGACAACATCAAAGAGTGGACAGGCTTGACCTTTGCTGACTCACAGCGAGTCACACAGGATAGAGATCGATGGAGGAAGATTGTCCGAAAGTGATCAGTGATGCCTCAACAACCCATCTCAGGGTTAAGATACTGAACTGAACTGATAGTATTATGGCTGCTCGAGCGAGCTGCGGATTTTGTGATGTAAGAAATGGACGCGGGAATCTGAAGGGAATAAAAAAACACAGGGCGTCGGCGGGAGGTAAAAAGTTCTGTGTGAAATTAAAAAATAAAAACGTGTCATAGTCTATCTTCAGCTTGCTAAAAAGTTTCAAGACAGATCGGTTACGGCGGACAGTGGTGGAAGGTGGAGGGGGGAGGGGGGGGGGGGGGGGGGGAGGGGAGATACAGTGCTTGGGGATCAAGGCACACCACCAGACAGCAACAGCAGCAACACGTGTACCAAGGCGCTATGGTGGTGGTGGGGGTGAGAAGGGTTGGGGTGAGGAGGGTGGGGTGAGGGGGTGGGGTGAGGGGGTGGGGGTGAGGGGGGTGGGGTGAGGGGGTGGGGTGAGAAGGGTTGGGGTGAGGGGGGTGGGGTGAGGGGGTGGGGTGAGAAGGGATTGGGGGAGGAGGGTGGGGTGAGGGGGTGGGGTGAGGGGGTTGGGTGAGGGGGTGGGGTGAGAAGGGATTGGGGGAGGAGGGTGGGGTGAGGGGGTGGGGTGAGGGGGTGGGGTGAGGGGGTTGGGTGAGGGGGTGGGGTGAGAAGGGATTGGGGGAGGAGGGTGGGGTTAGGGGGGTGGGGTGAGGGGGTGGGGTGAGAAGGGTTAGGGGGAGGAGGGTGGGGTGAGGAGGGTGGGGTGAGGGGGTGGGGTGAGGGGGTGGGGTGAGGAGGGTGGGGTGAGGGGGTGGGGTGAGGAGGGTGGGGTGAGGGGGTGGGGTGAGGGGGTGGGGTGAGGGGGGTGGGGTGAGGGGGTGGGGTGAGGGGGTGGGGTGAGAAGGGTGGGGGGAAGGAGGGTGGGGTGAGGGGGTGGGGTGAGAAGGGTTGGGGGGAGGAGGGTGGGGTGAGGGGGTGGGGAGAGGGGGTGGGGTGAGGAGGGTGGGGTGAGGGGGTTGGGTGAGGGGGTGGGGTGAGGAGGGTGGGGTGAGGGGGTGGGGTGAGGGGGTGGGGGTGAAGGGGGTGGGGATGGGGAGGGGGGTGCTGATCCAGATCTTTGTTGAAATTCGACTTCCAATTCACACAGAAAGCACTTACACCATACACTCTGGGGTCGAGTGGTCAGTGCACTGGACTTGCAGTCGCTCACAGCTAGTGGCTACGGCGTTCCAAGCTGCGCGCTTTTCGGCGTTGCATCTTGGAGCAATTAAGATCCTTCACTCACATTGTTTCTCCACACTCAGGAGTAAAACCGGGTACCTGTGAGGTCAGTGATGGAACGCTGTACTGTAATTAACCCTTCTATGCGGCCATGAGCCAGCATCGGGTTGGAATACTCCCCAGGGAGAGGAGTTGATGCCAGTACCTGCCTGTGTGTGTCTTGTCACATGGAGGTTAGCTAGATATTAGCCCAACTATTGAGTGTATCGAATCTTCAAACACTTGCACACACACATGCACACACACGATTTCCCTGCATCAGTCCTCAAAAGGGACAAAACAGACCATGTTCATCGTGTGTTCTTCACATCTGGTCACAGCTCCTGGCGCCGACTGCAAGGACAGAGCGGTCAAGGCCAGCCTCCTGTGTCACGAGCGTGTTTCCTCCCTGGAGCCGTGTTGTGGTCAAAGGGGAGATAACTCTTGACTGACTGTCACTCTCGTAACTTGCCACAGGAAAAGCTTTACAACAGCCAGAAGTTTTCCCTCAAACACGCTTTGAATGTTTTGTGCATGAATGTAGAAAACAAACAAATGATTCAATGAGTAGCAACAACAAAAACTTGCATGATTAATGTCCATCAACCAACCATTTTTTGCTTCCATCTCTATTATCCTTTGTTGTTGTTGTTGTAAACAGTCGCTCATTTTTTCTTATTTTATTGACACAGGCATACTGGGAAGATATCATATGAACACCAGTCAGAGCAGTATTTTGTGCGCCCACAAACACACACACACACACACACACACACACACACACACACACACACAAATGTTTTCAGTCCAGTTCAGTTTCTTAACCCTGAGATGGGTTGTTGAGGCACCACTGATGACTTTCAGACAATCTTCCTCCATCGATCTCTATCCTCTGTGGCTCGATTTGTGAGTCAGCAAAGGTCAAGCCTGTCCACTCTTTGCTGTGGTCTTCCCACCTCTTTCTCTGCCTGCCTCTCCTTCTCCCACCTGGTACGGTACCTTGCAGGCTGGTCTTGGCCAGCCCACTGCCTCTTGACACGTGACCGTACCACTGCAGCTTTCTGCTTTTCTCACGATTGACAGCAGGTCTTCGTACTGTCCAAATGCTCTCCTGATCCTGTTGCTGACTTCCTCATTCGTGACAGGGGCGGATCTGAGTTTTGAAAGGGGGGGGTGCAAAGTTCTTTTTTTTGTTTTGTTTTGTATCTTATCAGCGAAGCGCCGAATCGACGGCGGGAAGCGCCGAGCATGCTAGGGGGGTCCGGGGGCATGCCCCCCCGGAATTTTTGTTTAAAAAGGAAGCAAAATGGTGCAATCTGGTGCAATCTGAGCGTGTAAAGTGCTATTTTCAGGCGATACATTTTGCCACTGATGTGGTGGGGGGTGGAGATAGGACCAACTGTCTCTCTCTTGGGAAGCACATGCTCGAAATAAGTTCGATGTTAATAATAAAGAATCACAATTCACAAAAACAACATGAGGAAAAAGTCTTTGCAACAAGATCATACCTCGAATTTAATAATCTTTATTCCGAATATGTAAGAAGACATCTGTAACCAGTTTGTTGTGGGAGTCAGGCCTGGTCAGTCTAGAGACATTGAATAAACACACACATGGAGGAATTTGCCTAGTCATAGGCCTAATCATGTGACAACATTTTCTGTGGCTGAAGGCGCATGACTGTGTTGTATTTTGTTGCAAATCTGTTGACAGCATCTGGAATGTCTATTTTCATTCCTGTATTAGCATCTCTCAGTCTCTCTCTCTCTCTCTCTCTCTCTCTCTCTCTCTCTCTCTCTCTCTCTCTCTCTCTCTCTCTCTCTTCTCTCTTTTTTTTTGCTGTATGTGTGAGTGTGTGTGTGTGTGTGTGTGTGTGTGTGTGTGTGTGTGTGTGTGTGTGTGTGTGTGTGTGTGTGTAAGGGGGGGGGGGGTGCAATTACATTTAATTTTACTAGTGCATTCCTATATTTATCAGCATCTCTCTCTCTGCACCCACCCACCCCTTTTTATTTTGGCTGGGGGGGGGGGGGGGGGGGTGCAATTACATCACTATATTTATCAACATATTTCTCTTTCCATTTTTTATTTATGTATTATCATTGTTTATGTATTTTATTTCTTTAATTTATTTAGTTAGTTTTTGGCTGGGGGTGGAATTACATTTACATTACTATATTTATCAGCATCTCTTTCTCTTTTTTGTTCTGCCGAGGGAGGGGGGGGGGGTGCAATTACATTTACATTACTATATTTATCAGCTTCTCTCTTTTTTTTTTAAGCCGAGGAGGGGGGGGGGTGCAATTATATTTACATTCCAATATTTATCAACATCTCTTTCCCTGAGTCTCTCTCTCATTTTTTTGTCTTTTTGCTTGGGGGGGGGGGGGGGGGGGGTGCAATTACATTTACATTACTACATTATCAACATATCTCTTTTTTTTCTTTCTTTTTTTTCTTTTTTTTTTTTTTTTGTCCCGCTGGGGGGGGGGGTGCAATTGCACCCATTGCACCCCCGCCAGATCCGCCCCTGCGTGACATGGTCTTTATATGAGATGTTCAGAATCTTGCGGTAGCATCCCATTTCCAGGGCTTGTATCCGTCTCTGTAGTTCAGATGCGAGGGTCCAGGACTCGCATGCATACAAGAATACGGAGATGGCCAGCGTGCGCATGAGCCTGATAATACTATAACACTGTAGATAATAATAGAGAACGACGCATAACGTGTCATCAACTTAATAAAACTTTTTTTGTTGCTTTCTGTATTTTAAAAATCCGCAGCTCACTCGAGCAATCATAATACTATAACATTGTAGATAATAATAGAGAATGACGCATAACATGTCATCAGCTTAAAAAAAACTTTTTTTGTTGCTTTCTGTATTTTAAGATTTTGGACTAAATAAAGAAAAAAAATTGAAGGAAACTTTCACCCAGCGAAGTCAGCTTAGCGTAAGCATGATCAAAATATCTTTGTATATAGTCTGTCAAGAGAAACGTTCCTATATTTCTAATACTTACAGCTTGTTGAAAAATGAAACTAAGGCCATTTTATTGGAATGAATGTTATATGATGAACTCTCCATCACATAAATTGCATGCCAAAATTTTTACTTGATGATGGTTGAAGCATTTACAATTGAAAACATGAAGTATCTGTTGAGCTTCATCAGCAAGAAAGTGCAGACCTTACGCATCTGCGGAGTACAGGAAAAACATGAGCTGTAGATGCCAGAGCACAGCATAAGACACGCCAGTGCAATCAGTCATCAGGATAATCCTCATAAACTGCTGATGACAGTTATGTGATGGACTGGGAATTACAACTTCCAATTCACTCGGAAACTACCCAGATCATATTCTCCATTGTTTAAAATTCAGCTGTTTATTGATAAGCATGCACAACTGCTCACAAATCTAACTCTATGAATGAGGAAACAGCTCTTACAAAATAAGTACCTACCAAGCTTTCCCATGCAATACATGCTCCATAGCAAAAGTTTCTTTTGTCATTTTTGGATAACTATGATTCCCCCCACTCCCACCCACCCTTTAAAAAAAAGTTTAAAATTATTTTGAGCAAAATAGCCTGATAGAAAATGCAAAAAGCAGAGAACAATGGCCATATCCATAATCAGATAACATCCATGCCCCACACCAGGCTTAAGGTTCCACCCTATTTTGACTGACTGTCACGGCTGTTACTTTTCTTTCCAAACTAGTAATATCAGGCAGTTTTATCTCCCAACAATGCAGTATAAATAAAACTTACTATAACTGACAAGCTTCGTTCAAATTCTATACCAGAAGAATGAAATTCACCACAAAAACAGTCATTCTCTTTGCTCAATTATTTGCAGAAATATTCCCTCCAAAAAGCATGCAATGTACAAACTATTGCCGCAAACTGCTGAAGCAGTGCATGAGTACTCACCTCACTGCTGTGGCAAAGGGAGGCTGCGCCCAGCTGCTGGCCTGGAGGAATGGAATTGCAGGTCCAGATGAAATGCACTTGAGCTTTCACGTCCTAAATTCTTCCACAGCTTTCACTCAGCACAGCAAGGGCGGTGTGCCGTCACCAAAGCCAACTCTGTGACTGACGTCATTCCAGCTGCATCAGACACAAACCTCTCTCTCACCAGAAACTCTCTGTGATTGGTTGTGCTTGGTTAGAGGACATGCCCACTAAAACCCAAATAATGGTCATTTCATTTCATGTCATTTTATTTCATTGAAGTGTTATTTTTCCACTTCTTTCCCTGTTTGGTGCATGCATTCTAAAGCAGTCTGCAGAAATGAAAGCATTCTCTCCCAAGTAAGGAAAATATAATTATTGTTGTTGTTGCTAGAAGTCAGATCAGAGCCTTTGTTCATCTCAAAAGATGATGCACTGGCTAGACCTAAAGCATTATACCTCCATTATCTTCATGTATCCACAACTGTATTTTGATAGGAAATATTTCCCAGGGTATATGTAGGGGAAAGCAAGGCATTAAGCCCCATGGGGCCCATTCGTGACCACTGATGAAAAAAACAACAACATAATTTCAGATTTTGTTATTTGTTTCAATAATAAGTTTCAGCTATTCTGAGTTAGTTTATCTCAAGAATGACATTTGGTTTGACCCAGTCAGAAGTAGGTTGATCACAGAGTGATTTTTTTAAACACCACTCTAGTTGCCATGTTGAAAGAAAAA
>JAWQFJ010012254.1:0-22500 GCA_034096865.1 Theodoxus fluviatilis
TGAAAGTCATGTACTTCGAACTGTGACCCCAGGTACTTGCATAAAACAAAAGTCTTGTTTTTAAACAGAAAGCGTTGATCTGCTCCTGCAGAGGAAACTCTTCAGAATAATTCTGCACCATATGGCGTATTGAAAAAAATGTTCGTCATTCTCTTAACAGTTGCACATGTGCAGATGCCACGATACAACAATCCTTTAACGGTAGCATATTTTTATCTGTGCAGGATGCAGACATCATTTCAAACAGCCTGGACGCCTGCTGCAAAGCCTAGCTGGGTGCTTCCTTGCTGCTGGACGAGTGAGGCACCGGGTAGGCAGATCCTCACGCTGTGCGTCTTTCCCAAACACGAGCTTTGCGCTTTGACAAGAGGCCTCGATGCAGGACTGCTGTAGGAATGGAAGTCTTGCTGCTTTCATCCAGAGTCAGTCACATTTTACAGTTGGCATCGCCACAGAATGTTTTTTTGACTATCGCAACTGGCTATCCAGCGACCCATTCTCTTAGTGTTTCCATGGAAACCACGCAATTGAAGCACTATCTTTGCATGTACAAGACTTATCGTTTCCTACTCACCCCAAATGATTTAAAGAGAAAAGGTTATTCCAGAATAAGTAGGGGAAAGCGGGCCATTATGCATCTGGGGTTTTTTATTTTCCAAAAGTATTATGTCATATGGAAAAACATACTTCAAGTTAAACATTGTCACACATTGAGGGCATTAACATCCGAAAACGCATACTGACTGTTTGTGATAACCACAAAGCTGTGTATTTTCAACAAAGTTTATCTCATTCATACCATCAAAGCAACAAAAAAAGGAGGTCGGGGTATTGGCCTCAACCTAAATAAGTCATTTTGGTCTGGAGACCTTAATTTATGTGCACCAGAAACACAGATAACTGATAAATGCATATATTTACACGGGAGGAGAAATAAGAGGTGACTCTAATTTCCAAGTACATTTTTCTGCCAGCGCACAGGAGCCAGACTCAAATGACGTGATGCAGTCTTGATGTCCTACTGGTAGCCCCTGGCTGCTCAAGGTCAACCCTAGCTGTATTACTGGAGTCACTCTGAAAGCCCAGCAGTTAGTAGTTCTTATTGATGAGAGGATCATGTAGCTAATCGAGCCCTACACTGCACTTGAAATGATGTCCAGACGAGTGTGCAAATCACAAACTCTGTTAAACCTAACTGACACATTTGTGTTTTTAAAAACCTTACTTTTCTCAAATTATAAAACTGAATAACAGTTCACAGATAGGAGGTAGTTGCCGCAGGGTTTGAAGACGTATAGTTCCTTAAGTCTTTGGCTGAAATGAAACACAGCCACGGCAAAACCGCCTTCTTCCTTCACTTTTGGAGGGTGCAGGACAAACCAACTAAATGCAAGCAATACCATTCATAAAACAAGTTGCGTGATTTCTACAGATTTCCTCTGATTCGTGTTTACGTATGGCAGAAAGCGATTTGTTTGCATACGCAATCTTAGTAAGAAAATTAAGGGCAATAGGCATAAGTTGTATTGCTGCCATTTGTTCGATTACTTTACATAATAGAAAAAAGAAAGACATCCTACTTTACAGTTGAGATGCACGTGTCTTTTATCTTTCCTCTTTCGTATTGTTGACTTTAACCATTTCTATCCTAGAAATAAAATGCTGAAGTGCGGAGCTTTAACCCTACCCTATTTCATTTGACTTTCAGGGGCTTATTCTTTGTTGTCCCAAACTAATGAAATGTCAGTAAGTTTTAAATTGTCAGTACCAAATTATAATTAAACTTAGCCTTGTAAACAAACTTCAATGACATTTTATGGAATAATGAAAATCACAACCATAAATGCCCCATTGCTCTTTAATTCTTTGCCAAATAAATTCCCTTAAAAACATGATACAACCCACGGAGTAATACACGAAACACATTCGTTATGGTTCATGTTATATTTGGTGTATTCTGTGGTATAATGCATAATATCTCAAGTATAACATTGACATCTGTTACATTAGCTTATTTCTAATTTGGGTCGTTTATGAATGAATTAGTCTAGGGTTAACTTCACACTGCCCACTCGCAACTCTTCCCACACGAACATCAATCAACAATGGAACAAGACTGAAATGACAGTGAGGACACAGATCACAATCAAAATACTTTAATTCCTTTATAATCAAAATGCCTAAGAGCACTGTAAGCTATAATTAGGTTACTAATGATAATTATGCAACGATAAGTGTACTGAATCTACTTCCCCAAACAAGAATAAAATAAAGGTGGTCTGCCAAACCCAATGAAATGATACTTAACTGACGGAGGTGCAGGTTCAGCCAATCAGCGGGCTCTTTAGTTGAGTTTGACGAATGCACGTGGAAGGGGAAGGGAGAGGGTAGGGAAAGGGGGAAGGGGGTATCCGGTGCACTGCGAGGCACCTATACACCACGACGAAATTAAGAACACTGGGATTTCCTCCACCCAGTGGACTGGTCAGACGAGAGGTGAACTCTCTTTCTCATGACGACAGGCGTTGGTAGTCCCTCCGTTGAACGAGACGACTTGGGGCGACTCTAGGTGCTGGTGTAGACGGCTCAAGGGATGAGGCGATTCGCAGACGTAGATGCGCTCAATAGCGGAGCACGTGGGGAGAGCAGACGAGGCGTAGACGTAGACGCAGACGTGCTCACTGGCAAAGCACGTGGAGTAAAGCAGATGAGGTGTCGCGTTTATCCTTACTTGGCTAATGGAGGTTCCCTCCCAATGAACGACGTAGTCGTCAAAGAGAGGGGAAACCCAGATAAACAATGGTTTTCAACAAAACCTAACCACCACTCCTTGGGGGGACACCACAAAACGTCAAGCAATGTTAGCTCGGACAAGTGAATAAGACCACTGAATCGGGATTTAAAATAACAATAAGTTTATTCAAGAACCAAACCCCTCCCCGCGGCACGGGACCGCAAAGGACAAGGTAGGCTGACGACAAAAACCAAAGAAAAGAAAACCAAAACAAAGTCAGACAGCGGGCAAGGTGGAACACTCCCGCTTCCTGAGCAAAGGTCAAGCAAACCACAACAACAGCAAATTTCAAACAGTGAAGTGTGAAACAATTCAGGGATAATAACTCATACACAAAAACCCAATATCTAAGTCACAGGTGACTAGGTTGATAAAACTAGTGTACTAAGGAAACAATCTCTGCTTCCCTTCTCTCACCCATACATTCCACCAGAAACTGGAGTTTAATCAAAAAGGCAGTTCTGGCTTGTCACACACACCTCCTTCCACCACTCGTTCTGAAGCGTATCCTTAGAACGACAGAAATCCTACCACAGAATAGAAATGTATTAAACACCAAGACATGACAACAAGTCACGCACACTTCCGTTCACAACAGTCTCCCAAGCTTTCCCCCCAAAGCCTTTAACAAACCACTCGTTAAATAGAAACGCCCCTTAAACTTCACTTAAATCCCAAATCAGAACACAAACTCCCTTAGAAGATTACCCTAGAACTCAATCAGTGTCCTGCAGTCAAAATTACAATTGACTCAGCCATGCAGCAACTCTCCCGTAGCTGCATATCAATGAAGCCCCTGACCCCCTTGGCTCCTCCCCCTTCCCCTCGTGATGGCGTACTTCCGCCCATCACTTGCTGATGAACGGTAAACAGACAAATCCAGCCCCGCGTGCAAACCACTCTCACGCGTCTCTTTCTCGCTCGACAAATTACATCAAAACACAGCTCCCGTGAATAGCAAGTAGTCGTCGACAAACAGGCGAAGAAAGAATGAAAAGGTTTTGGCTTACCAGTTCGAAGTCCAGAACATGCTATTACCTCTAGCTCAAGTCAGAACTACACTGACTTACCAAACCAAAACTAACCAAAACTCACAGAGAAAATTCCACACGACTACTACCCCTCCCCACTCTTTCAGTCCGTTGAAAGAATAAATTGTCCTAAGCCTGTGCCTAGACAATGTCAGAAGAAAAGTTCCTCTCTGAAGGTTCCCAGTAGCGGCGAAGAATTTTCGCCTCCCGGCGTTCCGGCGTCGTGGCAACAGCACTCGCTAACCCAGTCAATAAATCTCAAAGTCCGTTCCTAACCAGTGGAGTTTACTCCGGTCGTCAGTCCAAGTGCTAGCAACTTCATCCTGCATGAGAATCACTTTATCACTCGCACCCAACTCGTTATATGTCTCTATAACCAAAGGCTGCGTCGTGCACCGCTTCACGCGAATGACGAACGCTAGCGTTCCCAACCGTCCCCACTTCTAACCTGTCCTGTCACTTGACACGTTAGGCCACAAACACTGTGGGCTTCACACCAGTCCGTCGGCGTATTTCGTTAGACTCTCAAAAATAGCACACATGCTAGCCTTAACGAAAATCGTAGCTCCCGAAACTACTGATGCAAAAGTACTTGCACATCCGTCCCCACAGCCGTAGAGGCAGAAGTACACCGAGTGCCTCCGAGCGTCGTTCTCCTATCTCCACGCTGGCCCGTACCGACGTAGAGAGCGTTCACAGAGACGACAGAGTGCTCGTAGAACGAGCGAAGTTCCTAAGCACAGGTACGATGGATAGATACGATGGTACGATTTTTATAGGCCTGAAACATATAAACACGAATGCCCAATGAGAGACTACACTTTCCCCCCTAGGAATTTATATAGGCATGATTCAAACATAGAGCGACGCGCCCTCGCCCAACGCTTAGTCAAATAAATGGAATTTAACATGCCTGGTTCACAAATTGAATTATCAATTACAATTTAAACGGAAATAGGCTTTTCCTCAACCTTTCCTCAAAGACTTACTTCAATTCCAAAGTATAATTCACTCAAGCACAAACGAATGATCTACTTCCCGCCCTAATCAATGGTCAGTCACCCCACGCGGTAATAGAATTATGGCGAAGTTCACATTACCTCAGAAAACTCCAGTCAGGCCGTGGTTGCATCCAAGAACTTCGTCCCATTCAGCCAAAGGCTCTTCTTTTCCACACTCTCGCGTACTGACTCAAAGTCACCAGCTGAGAGATTTTTCCAGCAAAGCCAACAGCTTTTGCCCGCCACTATGTGGCTCCAAGATTGGGTAGTGCAGATCGCTCACCACAACCTTCTTCATCCGACAGATGAATCTGACTGATCAGACAGACGCTGTCAGCCCAAAAATTAACTCTATCACGTGATTTGCCCCCAATCAGTGGTAAGTATTTTCACGCCATGAGACTAACTCCCAATCAACGCTCGATTAACTTTCGCGGGCTTAAAGACCCGTGTTGTACAAAGTGTAAACCCTGTGACATTCCAAACACACCCCTCGCCACCTCGAATGACCCCTCGAGTGACGTCGCACCCCCCTGTCACTCAAAACTTGCCGCCGCATTGCGGTAAACGGTCTAAGCGCGTAATTCGCCGCATCTACTCGCACAGACAAATTACGATCCCACATCACACCTGTCGCATCTTGCGACATGAGGCGTAGACGTAGGCGCAGACGCTCGTCTCTCTCAATGGCAGGGGTGTGGCAAACTCCACTTTTGTTGAGAGAAGCTTCGGAAAGTGGAGAGAAGACGTTACTTCAGTTCTGTCTTTTCGCAGTTGCGGCTTTCTTCCGAGGTAGTCGAATTATTCTTCATGGGATGGGCTCTTGATGTAGGACGGCTTGCCACTTGGATTCCAGACAGGGCGCCTCCATGCTCACACACGGTGGCTGTCTTAGGTTAACTGGACTTGCGCGCCAACTACGGGAACTGCAGGGGTTTATGTACTGGCGCCCAAAAACCTCATACCTTTCTGTCCAATCACAACACATATAGGGTGTCTCCAGTTGTAATCTGAGACAGAGGACCAATCACTGTTCGGCTATATAAATGCAGAGGACCAATCACTGATCAGCTATATAAGCATTTATTTGATCACATGTTGTTTCCAGTTCAGTTCTGATTAATCCACCAACCAAACACCATCGCTAGGCGAACGCCAATGTCCCATGTTGATTGGCTAATCACAATTCTCTAGTCAAGATGTGATTAATCTCAGCTGTGAGTCACAAAATACTTTACTATTTAATTCATATTCCAGGCAAGTGTCAGTGTTCCTTCACCATTCGCTCTCATAAATCTTGAATGAACGTGACGCATTCTACTGCAATCATAAAGGTCGGCAGACCACCTCACAATATCCTACAGGGTTGGCAGACACACTCTAACCCACCCCACTGGTTAATAAACAACGATATGGCAGACACCAACAAGCGAGCAAGGGTGCTCTCATCACAACATCATAAAATTAACGCTCGAGCACTCCTCTGGCTGCTTCAGGAAAGAACTGATGCAGCTCTTGTGTTCCATTGTTGATCATGAAGTTCGCATCAAAATTAGATGTGAGTGAGGACTAAGGAGCAAAGCTGTTTTGGACTTTCAACATGGCAACACAACAGTGGAGAATTAAAAAAACACAACTCGCACTGTGACTAACCTACTTTCCGATTGGGTCAAATCTGATAGGTTAAAACTTATTTTGAAAACGAAACAACTATTAAAAAGTTACATTCTAATTCCACGTGGGGATTAAATCTTTGCTTGCCAGCCTTGAATGATGTCTTATTTTAACCTGGGATGCATTTTTAACATTTACAGACTCTTGTAAAAAAATCGAAATGAGAAGTAAAGTAAAGAAAAAATGTAAGAGCGTCATAGCCATCTGAAGGAGTGTAGACTTCCAACAGCTGTTTTGAGCAAATAGTATCTGTTTGTTTTAAATTAATATCTTCTTTGATATCAGAATTGAAGCCATCATTTTTGTTCTACTGCCTACAGTGAGAAATGAAATAACAGCACATAAATGCCTTTCCAATGTTAGGGTACAGTAGGATTTTGCAGAGATTTTGAATGTTAAAAAATGGCAAGTTTGCAACAATATTGCCTACTTAAAAACAAAGTCAGGCTATCAAACTTGTATTTGCACTATTTACATTTTAACACAATTATCACTGCTTTGTTATCATGTGTTGTGTTTGGAATGCATTTATGAAAAAAAGCCAAATTCCCCAAAGTCACATCTAACACCTATTTGGACTTCTCACAGCATTTCAACATGCCCAACTAACGTCTGGATTCGTGGAGGAAAGTCAAACATATCCTCATCACAACCAGCAGCTGCTGTAACACATCCTGGGGGAGCAAGGGGCAGGCTTGGGAGTCCTGTGATTTGTTACTGTACTTGTTGCAGCCAGACGTGGAGGCAGGAGTAGATCCAAGCCCGGCAGATCCTCTTCTGAGTAACATGTCTGTGACAGACGTAAGTGGACAGATCTGTCGCCCCTTCGTCTCCTTCGTCACCTGGCTGCAGAGGTTGACTCGTGAGAAAAAGGTGTGTTAAAGCTTAGTATCCATGGTCATGCGCGGGCCTGTATATATGTCCCCTCTTCTCTCTCTCTCTCTCTCTCTCTCTCTCTCTCTCTCTCTCTGCGTGTGTGTCTGCGTGTGTGTGTGTGTGTGTGTGTGCGTGTGTGTATATGTGCATGTGTGCACATTTAAATGTCTCTGTGTGCGCACGCGCGAACGAGCGTGAATGCGCTTACATATGTGTGGATGTGTGTGCATGCACGCGTGTGTACTTGTGTGTGTATTGTGTGTGTGCGTGCGCGCGAGTGTGTGTGTATGTATGTGTGTGTGCGCGCGCGCTCGCGTGTATGTGTGTGTGTGTGCGCTCAGGCGTATGTTACAAAATTACACTGAACTAGTTTTCTAAGGCCGTCGGGCCATTGCATAGTCAAGTAAATAGAAAATATTCACACATTAGGAACAATGTTTTAACAGTATGAACGTAAACCAATGCGCTATTGTACACATGGAATAAATTCTGAGCTTCCATGAGCTTAGACAATTTGAAAAGGTCGGCCATATCCCAATAGTTGTTTTTCCTGATACATTTAAGCATAAAATATGTGCATGGCTACCAATCTTGTCATATATGGATCCCTGCCCTGCAATAGATATCTGCAAATATACCATTTTTCTCTGTAACATACACTGTTCTAAATATGGTATTCTTAACTGCAGATATGCAGGGCACGTTCTCTTTCATCACAGGACAGATCTTTCACTCCGAAACCAAAATCAAATAAACGTCATGCCTGAAGTTCTTGACGTCATATGTTTAAATACGTTTCTGGACACAAATGTTGTTGGATGGAGGAGAACCATCTATACCTATCGCTAATAAAAACCGCTGGCGCTGAACCTCCAGGTTTTAGCATTAAAAAACACCAATAAAGCTGTGAGGACCTCCAGTAAACCTGGAGGGATAAAAACCGCTGGTGCTGAACCTCCAGGTTTTGTCATTAAAAAAAGAAGAAGATCGGGTTCGAACCTGCAACCTCTCGAGAAAAGAGGGGGGAAAAAACACACACACACAAAAACAAAAAAAAAACAGGTTGGGTTCGAACCCACAACCTCTCGAAAAAAGATAGAGAAAAAAAGTTTCAGTGCAGAATCGAACCTGGTCACGCATGACCAAGTGTCAAACGCTCTACCAAATGTGCCATTGAAAACTGATATGGCTGAGTGTTTGTAAAGCATTTATAACGTTCTTTTCCGCAAACCCCCTTGGTTCGTATTTTGCACTGTAAATTGTTAAAAAATGGATGATAGCACGAACTGTTTGGTATTTCATACGGATCTAACCCATCAACGTCAATAATCTTCTCTTAGTACCACTTTTTTGCGTAGAAGCCATTGTTTTGTGAAAGTAGGAAAAGATAACTCTGTTTGACTCGCATTTCGCCATTCCGTCAATTAAAATTTGAGGGGGGAGGTTTCGAGTTTACGACCTAAATAAATCCCTTTCCTTTCAAACCTTGATTCTGAAAATTTGATACATTCAATCGGATCTAACTTCCAGTAAGTGTGTAAAATGTCAAGGAAATCCGTCCAGCAGTTTTTGAGAACTCAGCCGTTAAGTCGGGACAGACACACAGACACACAAATAACATTACGTCATGTCATTGATCACGTCACACATTTTCCATTTCGCCATTCCGTCAATTGACAGTTAGGGAGGTGTTTTTGAGTTTACGACCTTAAAAGAACCACTTTTTTTTCAAACCTCGATTCTGAAAATTTGATACATTCAATCGGACCTAACTTCCAGTAAGTGTGCAAAATGTCAAGGAAATCCGTCCTGTAGTTGTTGAGATATCAGTCTTTAAGTCGGGACAGACAGATAAAAACCGCTGGCGCTGAACCTCCAGGTTTTGGCATATATTTTTAAAAAAGATCGGGTTCGAACCCGCAACCTCTCGAGAAAAAAGAGGGGGGGAGGAGGGGGAACACACACACACAAAAACACAAAAAACCAGGTCGGTTTCGAACCCACAACCTCTCGAAAAAAAGAGAGATAAACAGAAGTTTCAGCATAGAATCGAACCTGGTCATGCATGACCAAGAGTTCAACGCTCTACCAAATGTGCCATCGGAGAACTGAGATGAATCAGTGTTTGTAAAGCATTTATAACATTCTTTTCCGTAAACCCCCTTTGGTTCGTATTTTGTACTGTACATTGTAGACAAATGGATGATAGTTCATGAAATTTGAGTGGTCATGTACATTTTAGGATACTCAAGATGTATTTCTGCCAAGTTTATTATCGATTCAGTGGCATTAGGCCACGCAATTTTGCTATTCCGTCAACTGACAATTGAAGGGGGGAGGGTGGTAGTTCGAGTTTACAACCTAAATAAATCACTTTCTTTTCAAACCTCGATTCTGAAAATTTGATACATTCAATCGGACCTAACTTCCAGTAAGTGTGCAAAATGTCAAGGAAATCTGTCCAGCTTTTTTTGAGATATCAGCCGTTAAGTCGGGACAGACAGACAGACATACAGATAAAAACCGCTGGCGCTGAACCTCCAGGTTTTGGCATTTAAAAAAAGATCGGGTTCGAACCCGCAACCTCTCGAGAAAAGAGGGGGAAAACACACACACACATAAAAACACAAAAAAGCAGGTCGGGTTCGAACCCACAACCTCTCGAAAAAAGAGAAGAAAAAAAAGTTTCAGCGCAGAATCAAACCTGGTCATGCATGACCAAGAGTCGAACGCTCTACCAGCTGAGCCATTAGAGAATTGATATGACGGAGTGTTTGTAAAGCATGTAAATCCACTTCTAAGCTATCGGCCCAGGAACAATCAACCATATATTTTAAACATGATGGATAGGTTCAGGAAGCTCCTATTATGACATGTTTTGCTTTCCTTTGGCATGTCATAGACGCTGAATTAACACTCACACAGTCACACAGAGGAGGAAGTGTATTATAGATGTTCAACCCAGACATGTGCATTCGTTCTCATTCAGTGATTCACGCACACACCGTGTGTGGTACTGCTACCGAGTACCGTCACTCTACAAGCAACGAGTCAATCCTGTTAACACGATGCATAACTGGTAGGTTTTTAGGCTAGATTCGCTTCGAAAAGTTGCAGAAAATCTGATGGTGGTAACAATCTGACGGTATAACAAGTTTTGACAAGGAAAAAACCAAGCAACTAATCATTCTGACCGTTGTCAGCCATGTTTGCAGAAGCTCCTGATCTCGCTGGAAACAAGATTTCATACACTTGTCGTGGAACCAAACGACGAAAAGAATGACCTGATTTTTCAATACAAACACTGTATTCATTTTGTTGTTTAGACTGCAAGTGTAACTTTTCTGACTTGCGTTCCACTCAACACATTTTTCACCTAGTGGACATGTACTCGATTAATTGACTTGATTAAATTGAACTGATGTATTTGATATACATTTGTATTAATCCTGAAAAATTAGGAGATCATACTTTATTCATTCGAGCATTAGTCTTGACAGCGTTCAGCGGACGAAGTAAACATCAATCTACTTCGACCATAACGTAAGTGCGAGTTGCAGACGAAACTATCACCGTCACATGACACGGCGACGCCAAATGTCAAATTACTGCTATCTTACGGCAATCGGCATGGAATCCGACACATACTTTGCCGACGCTTTGGCCCCAAAGTTTCCAAAACTAACAACACCATCGGGCAAAAAACTTCCTGATCCAGTCAGCCTCAAGACAGGATGGTGTTTGGCAGTGGATTTTTCTGCAGATTTTTGGGATGCAGACCTGTACAACTATTTTGTTTTGAAAATAAGAGTAGTCGTGAACTCCCCTCCCGAGCTTGTGGCAGCCTGTGGAGTGTCAATCTCCTCACAAAGTCCCTCTCCCCTTGCTTAACGGACTCACGGTTGAACCTGTGTGTGGCCACTACAACACAAGCATGTACAAGGGAATATGCGCTAAACAGGCCGTTTTTAACCGGACTAACACTTTCCTTTGAAACAAGGTTTGACGTGTATATATGTGATGGTGGTTGGGGGGATGAGTGGGGGTTCACCGTGGTGTTTTTGACACACACTCGTATCAAGAGGACAAGGCAGGTTGGACGATGAGACGTTTATTTACGTACACCAAGAAGGCAGACTGAAAATCAATAAAATAAGAAAGTGTCACTATTCAGTCTGAAAATCATTAAACAGTACAAAATGCAAAGACAAAAATAAAACAGACATCACAACATGGGTCACTGACGGGTGCAGAGTAATTGCAAACCATTAGATTGTTTCAATCATCTCAATAACATGATCATGACTTTATGCAAACCATTAGACCTTTATTTCACAGGGTCATAAGTGCATGATCATGAGTATCCGTATCACTGCCCAATCAGTGACCAATCACACACACACACACGGCCGAGGACAGCAAATATAATATGCCACAATTAATAACAAAGTTCTACCAAAGCATCATTGAACTTCCAAGTAACTGACTGTACTACAGTGTGCAACACTAAAACAACCTGACCATCCTGTGCAACACTATTGCAATAGCTAGAACAAGGTGTTAGCTATACTAGACTCTACTGATCAGAAAACCCACCCGAGTATACTGGGTACCACGATTTCAATCTGAACAGCTTAAAATCCCAACACAAGTCACAGGTTGCACTTAGAAATAAAATAACAACAAGACCTAACGTTACACAGATACGTTGGCACATCCTATCAAGCATGAGCAAAGCACGAGCAATAAATGGCCATATAATCAAACAAGAAAAAGGCCATAAAATGTTTTCCCTCTTACCTGGTGTTTCTGCTACCGCATCGCGATGTACCGGAGTAACATGCCGCAGGCTCAGTGGAACGTCAATGGCCAGTGCCGGAGGCGTACTGAACCACTGAGCCACACACGCCTGTTTATATTTCCTCCGCGCGGACTGTATCGGGAACAACCGCTCACATGCACGCACATCGGTGCTGCGAGAGATCCGTTCTAGGCTGTTTTGTGTTTGTTTCCAAACTCTAACAATCGCACTCGACATTACTCAGTTGCCAAAACATAAGAGATTATATGTACGGGATGCTGGGAGTGCGATCTTTACAACTATACAAGAATAAGCTCTGCGAGACTTCGCGTCTACGAGAATTTAGCAATTTTAGACGTTAAATGTCGGGTGCTTGACGGGGTTTGAACTAACTAAAGTGTAAAATACATGAAGACGGAACTTATTTACAAAAGGTTGTATACATAATCATAAAGGGTAAATCACGGCCTTTCTAACGAGCTATAACATGACCCGTTTCCTTACGGATTTACCGAGCAAGAAGTTAAACGAATTTAACTGACAAATACCACGTCAAACTGGGGTTTCATGCAGAAATCGGCCCGAAATAGCGGCATCAAAATACACATCTATCCACTCTAATTCAACCAAACTACAATACTAAAGTAGAATACAAGTATATAGGAGCATGCAAAAGTAATGAAAGAAGGGGGGAAAGGGGAGACCGAATGCAGTAAACTAGATCATCCTTTTGCCTTCCCACTGCTTACCAAGATTCAAAAATGGTTATCAGGGCACCGGTGACCCAAATTCCTTCCCTCGGCCGCAGCTCAGCGGTCAGGTCCAATTACACAAAAAATGGTGTGGGATGTAGCCAGCCAAGGCGCAGCTAGCTTCAGTGGTCTAGAGAAGGAGGGACAGACTGGCCCATTTTGTAGCGAGTTTCACACTCGGCTACATATAGTATTCCCAGGGCTTGCTCTGGCAGGGCGCACCAATCGCCATATTGTCCTCAGCTCGAACACAAAACGCTTATTTTCATGATTACTGACACACAAACATAGGCACCGTACCTAAATAACGTATTAATGTCTCAAAGCACAAAGTAGAGTACATCAATAGTTAATGAATATTGCTACATTAGTCATATTGAGTTGTGCGTCGAAATCGAATAAAGTCAAAAGTTGGGCTACAGAGTACTCACTACTAGACAGCTTCTCGTGTAACTGTGTAGTTCGGACAGAAAACTGTTCGCATATGCTTTACCTACTCTCAGGATAAGTTCCTGAGCTAAGTGTTCGCCCAGTCAAAGATATGCCCGGTTAAGAACTATCTTAATGAGTGATATCATTATCAGACACATCGACCTGTACATGCAAACAATGGGGATGAACGAACAAACGAATGCATTAATAAATACATAATGACCGACGGAACGAATGAATGAATGAAAGAACGAATGGAGCTTTACTGCTTATTAGCCTATGACGGCTAGTTAAGACCAATAACAAGAACATAACTGGAGCAAATGAGACTATAAGTATAAGAGCGAGTCAAGCCTTGTTTAACTTTTTCACGTTTCGCGTAAGGACTTAAAGGAGACACGATGGGTCTATTCGTAACATCAACAAAAAGGATAAACAAAGACGAACACGGAAACATGAGGAGGACAGCAACAACAACAATGAATATGCGAGTGCATTTAATGATATTTTTAACGAGTCAATATAGTTTGCGCGAGCTCTGTTCAATAATCATGTACTGCATTCCTGCAGCAGAAATGCTGAGAACGAGAGACCTAGTTGGCTAGTAGTATTCAAGAGCACGACTACAGTACACTACACCGATCCACGCCATTATTTAGTTACATCTGCTTGCAAGCTCGAACCTAGCTTCGTCACTTCATGCCTGCATACTGCGACAATAAACGATCACTTTGCCACGGTAGCACTGGCAAACATAACAAAAATGAACACCTCTTGGTACTCTCTCACTGCTTTCTGAAGCCAATTTGTTCTGACCAGAGACCACTTTTTGGTTTCTCCGCGCGAAAGAGCACCAGCGGCAAATACTCCTGATTACCAGCTTCGTTGCAGACCCTAATAAACTGTCCTCGCAAATGACGTCACGTTATTGATGACGTCGCACATGTTGGAATTTCGCCATTCCATCAAATTGCCTACCTCCCCAGGTGTTTTGAAATTCTTCTCCTGGCATATAGGATCGAAATTGTACTTGCAAATGACGTAACGTTATTAATGACGTCAAATTTGGCTATTCCGTCAATTGTCATTTCAATCATTTTTCGACCGGTAATTTCGAGAATACGACCTTACAAAACCACTTTCTCTTCAAGCCTCGATTCTGAAAATTTGATACATTCAATCGGACCTAACTTCCAGTTAGTGTGCAAAATCTCAAGGAAATCCGTCCAGTAGTTTTTGAGATATAAGCCGTGGAGTCGGGACAGACAGACAGACAGATAAAAACCGCTGGCGCTGAACCTCCAGGTTTTGGCATATTAAAAAAAAATTGAAAAAGATCGGGTTTGAACCCGCAACCTCTCGAGAAAAGATGGGGAAAAAACACACATGAACAAAAACACAATAAACCAGGTCGGGTTGGAACCCACAACCTCTCGAAAAAAGAGAAGAAAAAAGTTTCAGCGCAGAATCGAACCTGGTCATGCATGACCACGAGTCCAATGCTCTACCACACGAGCCATTAGACTTAGAGAATTGATATGACACTGAGACAAAAGTTCGCCACCCTAAAGTGGACAATGCTGGTGAAAAAAAAATCTATATTTTCATTTGTTTGTTTGTGTTTCATTCAAGTGTTGTGTATGAAGTATCTTTATTTATGGATAAAAAGATAATAGTTGTTGTGGGTTTTCTGTAATTCTATGTTAATGCCGACGCTGGACATCTGATGGCGGTTACAGGAGGACAAAAATGTAAAGCTATTTCTGATTTGAAGAAAAAAATTGCGCGATCGCGTAATGCTGAAAACCAGCAAAATTGAAACGTTCTCCGCCAACTGTGGAACAGAACGAGTCAATCCTGTTAACATGATGCATAACTGGTAGGTTTTTAGGCTAGATTCGCTTCGAAAAGTTGCAGATAATCTGATGGTGTTAGACTGCAAATGTAACTTTTCTGACTTGCATTCCACTCAACACATTTTTGACTTGGTGGACATGTACTCGATTAATTGACTCGATTAAATTGAACTGATGTATTTGATATAAATTTGTATTAATCCTGAAAAATTATGAAATCATACTTCATTCATTCGCGCATTAGTCTTGGCAGCGTTCAGCGGACGAAGTAAACATCAAACTACTTGGACCATAACGTCAGAGCGAGTAGCAGACGAAACTATCACCGTCACGTGACACAAACCGGCCAATCAGAAGCGATGACGCCGGATGTGAAATTCCTGCTATCTTACGGTTGTAATAATCGGACAAAGTCTGAATAATCTGAGAAAGAAACTCGAATTGGTTCATTATTTGTATGAATGCGAGTTTTTTGGTCGACTTCGGTAAATTTCGCGCTGCCTCGCAGTGATGATTGTATACGAAGCTGTCGTCTGATAGGCGAAAGCGATCCGCGAAGCCAGCGAAGTTTCGACCATGATATGAAAGGACAAAATCGCGATAGGTCGTATCAGGGTCGATTAAAAACGCTAAAACGATTGTACTACACAATTGTAGGAAAATGGATGATAGTTCATGAAATTTGAGTGGTCTTGTACATTTTAGGATACTCAAGGTCTATTTCAGGTAAGTTTATTATCGATTCACTGCCACTAGGCCACACGAACAGAACTTGGTAGTACATGTACTATTGAGTGAGGAGAAGAATTCGTGGTGACCTAATATAGGCTTACAAATTGTACAATGATCTCGTAGACGTGGAGTGGAGCGACTTCTTTAAGTCACCAAGTTGTGCCAGTACGAGAAATGCAGACAAAAAGTATTTGTTCAACGTAGACGTTCAACATACGAAGGACTCGATTTCGATCTAAAACTGTGTAAAAGGTTACCCATAATTTCTGCTGTTACGTCAATTGAAATGTAGAGACAGAGAGTTGACACACAGATATAATTCTTTCTCCTTTACCAGTGTTCTCAAATTCAGTGTTCATCATTAAACAGCTTCAAAAACAGAATTGACACGATGTTCAAAGACTACATGTACTGTGATGATGTTGGCCACCCGCTGTTGCCACGTATACCGCTCTCTGCCACTCAGAAGCCACCGGAAGAAAAGTATAGAGATAGTTAGAACTAGGGTAGTAAAAAGTGAGAGTAGCCACAAGTACTGATCAAAAGATCAGATAAAGGCCTCGCGGCCTAAGACATCTGAGGACATATCTATCTATCTAAATTCATTCTCTGTCCTCGCAAATGACGTCACGTTATTGATGACGTCGCACATGTTGGAATTTCGCCATTCCATCAAATTGCCTACCTCCCCAGGTGTTTCGAAATTCTTCTCCTGGCATATAGGATCGAAATTGTACTTGCAAATGACGTAACGTTATTAATGACGTCAAATTTGGCTATTCCGTCAATTGTCATTTCAATCATTTTTCGACCGGTAATTTCGAGAATACGACCTTAAAAAACCACTTTTTCTTCAAGCCTCGATTCTGAAAATTTGATACATTCAATCGGACCTAACTTCCAGTTAGTGTGCAAAATCTCAAGGAAATCCGTCCAGTAGTTTTTGAGATATAAGCCGTGGAGTCGGGACAGACAGACAGACAGACAGATAAAAACCGCTGGCGCTGAACCTCCAGGTTTTGGCATTAAAAAGCCCCCAATAAAGCTGTGAGGGCCTTCAGTAAACCTGGAGGGATAAAAAACCGAATACAGGACGTTTCGTACCATAGTCGTTGTGTACCTCATTTAGTCGATTCATACCTTTTCTACCCTAACCCTAACCCTAACTCTAATCCTAACCCTAACTCTAACCCTAACCCTAACTCTAACTCTAACCATAACCCTAAAGGGTACGAAACGACTAGGTACAAAATGCCCAGGATAACGACCCGCATCGTAAAAAATAATTCTTTCTCCTTTACCAGTGTTCTCAAATTCAGTGTTCGTCATTAAACAGCTTCAAAAACAGAATTGACACGATGTTCAAAGACTACATGTACTGTGATGATGTTGGCCACCCGCTGTTGCCACGTATACCACTCTCTGCCACTCATAAGCCACCGGAAGAAAAGTATAGAGAATAGGCACGATCTTTTAAGATCGTTAGAACTAGGGTAGTAAAAAGTGAGAGTAGCCATAAGTACTGATCAAAAGATCAGATAAAGGCCTCGCGGCCTAAGACATCTGAGGACATATCTATCTATCTAAATTCATTCTCCTATTAGGGTCTGCAACGGGGGTTGTTGCTTCCCCTGACAAGCTAAGCGCAAGAGTTATCGCGCCTGCTTGGTCAGTACACTGCATTATTGTAAATATGGTGGCAATGGACGCTGCAAATTTCGAACGATGGCGTGTGCCGGAATTAAAGCAGTTCATACGGGAAATGCAACAGCCATTGTCGGGGACGAAAGCAGACCTAATTCAAAGGGTCAAGGGCTGTACTGCTTCGAAGGTAAACAAAGCAATCGGCACGGAATCCGACATATACTGTGCCGACGCTTTGGCCCCAAAGTTTCCAAAACTAACAACACCATCGGGCAAAAAACTTCCTGATCCAGTCAGCCTCAAGACAGGATGGTGTTCGGCAGTGGATTTTTCTGCAGATTTTTGGGATGCAGACCTGTACAACTATTTTGTTTTGAAAATAAGAGTAGTCGTGAACTCCCCTCCCGAGCTTGTGGCAGCCTGTGGAGTGTCAATCTCCTCACAAAGTCCCTCTCCCCTTGCTTAACGGACTCACGGTTGAACCTGTGTGTGGCCACTACAACACAAGCATGTACAAGGGAATATGCGCTAAACAGGCCGTTTTTAACCGGACTAACACTTTCCTTTGAAACAAGGTTTGACGTGTATATAGTATTCCCAGGGCTTGCTCTGGCAGGGCGCACCAATCGCCATATTGTCCTCAGCTCGAACACAAAACGCTTATTTTCATGATTACTGACACACAAACATAGGCACCGTACCTAAATAACGTATTAATGTCTCAAAGCACAAAGTAGAGTACATCAATAGTTAATGAATATTGCTACATTAGTCATATTGAGTTGTGCGTCGAAATCGAATAAAGTCAAAAGTTGGGCTACAGAGTACTCACTACTAGACAGCTTCTCGTGTAACTGTGTAGTTCGGACAGAAAACTGTTCGCATATGCTTTACCTACTCTCAGGATAAGTTCCTGAGCTAAGTGTTCGCCCAGTCAAAGATATGCCCGGTTAAGAACTATCTTAATGAGTGATATCATTATCAGACACATCGACCTGTACATGCAAACAATGGGGATGAACGAACAAACGAATGCATTAATAAATACATAATGACCGACGGAACGAATGAATGAATGAAAGAACGAATGGAGCTTTACTGCTTATTAGCCTATGACGGCTAGTTAAGACCAATAACAAGAACATAACTGGAGCAAATGAGACTATAAGTATAAGAGCGAGTCAAGCCTTGTTTAACTTTTTCACGTTTCGCGTAAGGACTTAAAGGAGACACGATGGGTCTATTCGTAACATCAACAAAAAGGATAAACAAAGACGAACACGGAAACATGAGGAGGACAGCAACAACAACAATGAATATGCGAGTGCATTTAATGATATTTTTAACGAGTCAATATAGTTTGCGCGAGCTCTGTTCAATAATCATGTACTGCATTCCTGCAGCAGAAATGCTGAGAACGAGAGACCTAGTTGGCTAGTAGTATTCAAGAGCACGACTACAGTACACTACACCGATCCACGCCATTATTTAGTTACATCTGCTTGCAAGCTCGAACCTAGCTTCGTCACTTCATGCCTGCATACTGCGACAATAAACGATCACTTTGCCACGGTAGCACTGGCAAACATAACAAAAATGAACACCTCTTGGTACTCTCTCACTGCTTTCTGAAGCCAATTTGTACTGACCAGAGACCACTTTTTGGTTTCTCCGCGCGAAAGAGCACCAGCGGCAAATACTCCTGATTACCAGCTTCGTTGCAGACCCTAATAAACTGTTCTCGCAAATGACGTCACGTTATTGATGACGTCGCACATGTTGGAATTTCGCCATTCCATCAAATTGCCTACCTCCCCAGGTGTTTCGAAATTCTTCTCCTGGCATATAGAATCGAAATTGTACTTGCAAATGACGTAACGTTATTAATGACATCAAATTTGGCTATTCCGTCAATTGTCATTTCAATCATTTTTAGAGAGGTGCTTCGATAATACGACCTTAAAAAACCACTTTCTCTTCAAGCCTCGATTCTGAATATTTGATACATTCAATCGGACCTAACTTCCAGTTAGTGTGCAAAATCTCAAGGAAATCCGTCCAGTAGTTTTTGAGATATAAGCCGCGGAGTCGGGACAGACAGACAGACAGACAGACAGATAAAGTCTGTAGGACCTCCAGTAAACCTGGAGGGATAAAGTCTGTAGGACCTCCAGTAAACCTGGAGGGATAAAGTCTGTAGGACCTCCAGTAAACCTGGAGGGATAAAGTCTGTAGGACCTCCAGTAAACCTGGAGGGATATGAGTAGTATTTAATAGTAGTAGTCACTTGGCCTGAAGAAGAAGGAGTATCCCCTCTGAAAGCTCGCCTACGCCTACTCTAGAAACGGCCCTCTTCAGGGCTCTCATTTCTCGAGAGAGAGTACAATTGGTCAAACTCTGGCCACTTGTTTCTGTTTTTTTTTTTCCATATTTTAGTAGTAGTAGTAGTAGTAGTAGTAGTAGTAGTAGTAGTAGTAGTAGTAGTAGTAGTAGTAGTAGTAGTAGTTGAGAGGCTAGATATAGGCCGTGAAGCCTTTTGAACGCCCCATCGTAATGTGTTGCCTTCTATAGGGTCTTAGCGCAATTTTCTTATTGCGACAATGTCACTCATCATAGCTTCTGAATAACGACATAAATATAGGATCCTTGTCCAGTTGGTTTTTGAAAACGTTAGTAGTCGGTGCAGTCTTGAGCCGAAACGGAAGGTTATTCCACAGGTTAGCAACACGATTACTGAAACAATACTTTCTTAGGTTAGTATTACTACGTTGAACAAATACTTTTCCGTCTGCATTTCTCGTACTGGCACAACCTGGTGACTTAAAGAAGTCGCTCCACTCCACGTCCACGAGATCATTGTACAATTTGTAAGCCTCTATTAGGTCACCACGAATCCTTCTTCCCTTCAGTGAGTGCAGATTCAAATACTCTAAGCGCTCGCTGTAAGACATCTCCCGACATTCACTCAACAACGTGGTAGCCCTGCGCTGGACTCGCTCCACAGCCTCTGACTGTCTTTTAAAATGCGAGTACAATATATTGTTATCATACTCAACTCTTGGACGAACTATAGCTTTGTATAGCTGAATGAAAATATCCTTGTTTAAATATATAAAGGTTCTTTTGATAACTCCAATCATCTGATTGGCCTTGTTTATAGAAGCTTGAATATGTGGGTCGAATGACAATTTAGGGTCAAACGTGACTCCCAAGTCTCTCTCCTCGTTGCATACAGTAATATTTCAGTCATCTGTTCCCATTTTCATAGTGTATTTGACGCAGAGATTATTATTTCCAAGGTGCATTACCTTACACTTTTCTACATTAAAATATTGATTCCATACATCCGACCACCTCTCCAATCGTTTCAAATCGCCCTGCACCCGGCTACAATTTCTTGATTTATCATAAATCTTCGTACCCCTGTCCATCACAGTCTGAGAAATCTTCTCACTGTCTGGCAAAAATGAGACACAAATGCTGTCTGGAATATAACGCAACGAATCAGTCTGCGTTCATGTGGAAGCCATTTTGCCGCCTTCATGTGTTACCACGCGAGCTATAGCGAGAAAGGGGTGTGGCTGTGGAGGGACATTTCGCCATTCCGTCAACTGACATATGAGGGGTCTGTTTTCGCTTTTACGACCTAAATAAATCACTTTCTTTTCAAAGCTCGATTCTGAAAATTTAACACATTCAATCGGACCTAACTTCCAGTTAGTGTGCAAAATCTCAAGGAAATCCGTCCAGTAGTTTTTGAGATATAAGCCGTGGAGTCGGGACAGACAGACAGACAGACAGATAAAGTCTGTAGGACCTCCAGTAAACCTGGAGGGATAAAGTCTGTAGGACCTCCAGTAAACCTGGAGGGATAAAGTCTGTAGGACCTCCAGTAAACCTGGAGGGATAAAGTCTGTAGGACCTCCAGTAAACCTGGAGGGATATGAGTAGTATTTAGTAGTAGTCACTTGGCCTGAAGAAGAAGGAGTATCCCCTCTGAAAGCTCGCCTACGCCTACTCTAGAAACGGCCCTCTTCAGGGCTCTCATTTCTCGAGAGAGAGTACAATTGGTCAAACTCTGGCCACTTGTTTCTGTTTTTTTTTCTCCATATTTTAGTAGTAGTAGTAGTAGTAGTAGTAGTAGTAGTAGTAGTAGTAGTAGTAGTAGTAGTAGTAGTTGTTGAGAGGCTAGATATAGGCCGTGAAGCCTTTTGAACACTCCATCGTAATGTGTTGCCTTCTATAGGGTCTTAGCGCAATTTTCTTATTGCGACAATGTCACTCATCATAGCTTCTGAATAACGACATAAATATAGGATCCTTGTCCAATTGGTTTTTGAAAACGTTAGTAGTCGGTGCAGTCTTGAGCCGAAACGGAAGGTTATTCCACAGGTGAGCAACACGATTACTGAAACAATACTTTCTTAGGTTAGTATTAGTACGTTGAACAAATACTTTTCCGTCTGCATTTCTCGTACTGGCTCAAGCTGGTGACTTAAAGAAGTCGCTCCACTCCACGTCCACGAGATCATTGTACAATTTGTAAGCCTCTATTAGGTCACCACGAATCCTTCTTCCCTTCAGTGAGTGCAGATTCAAATACTCTAAGCGCTCGCTGTAAGACATCTCCCGACATTCACTCAACAACGTGGTAGCCCTGCGCTGGACTCGCTCCACAGCCTCTGACTGTCTTTTAAAATGCGAGTACAATATATTGTTATCATACTCAACTCTTGGACGAACTATAGCTTTGTATAGCTGAATGAAAATATCCTTGTTTAAATATATAAAGGTTCTTTTGATAACTCCAATCATCTGATTGGCCTTGTTTATAGAAGCTTGAATATGTGGGTCGAATGACAATTTAGGGTCAAACGTGACTCCCAAGTCTCTCTCCTCGTTGCATA